>JAZKJV010004957.1:0-168536 GCA_037367405.1 Ottelia alismoides
TCTCATACGCTCAGACCCTTATGACTATTAATCTATCTAGACAGTGTGTGAGATATGTAGCTCTCCTCGATTGAAGCGATCGAAATCAGTCTTCTCCAACATGGTGACCCTAATTCCCCAATCCAACTCCTCTTTCCTCGAGAAGCAGGGTATTCCCTTCTAAGTTCAAGTACAACCAGCTCGAGAAGAGGAGCTGGAGAGAAAAATGGATGGTAGCCAATTTTGCTACCTATCATAGGATGCTTGACCAGTGTATCCAAGTCACCTTGCTGCAGGCTCACAAATGTATGACATTTAAGCTCAAGCTTGCTTATTGACTATACAAATTATATACACTCTGACATGCATTTTATATTCAATCAGGCATGTCCGATTTTTTGAAGTTTTTGATTTTTTTCGAATACTATATACAACAATATTTATATACGGACATTTTCTTCTTGAGCTAGTAGAATATCCCTCTTTTGAAGCTTTATTGCAACCCGCTACTTCTATCTTTAGACCTCATTGCTATTGGATCAGGTTGGGGTAAAATGGCCATAAATGTGTGACTTCTAATGTTTCCATTGGCTTGTGTCTAATGCCGACAAATCCAACCCTCTACCACTTCAACTGAGGTGAGAAAAGTGAAAGGTGCAGGTGTGCAAGATAGGTCATTATTAATAGGAGTCACGCGTGTGCCTTGAAATACTCTACTTAGGAAGTCAAGACTACATTGAACTAAGTCTCTTGATATCAAAGAAATAAGTCTAGTAGACCTGAAGTATCTCAATTTCAGTTCCAGTAAGGTTCATGTGATTAAGTATATTTAAGATCCAAATAAGCTCCAATCTTTGGATTTTATTAAGACTAGTTCAATTATCAATTTCAATCTGAATATACAAATGTTATGTTATGTACAATGCGGAAAATATTTTTATGATGCAATTTTCTAATTTTGAACTTTTATGGATTTTTGAAAAGTTTTGCAAATTTCTATAAATTTTTGAAAAAACAAAAAGAGAATGAATATTTACACACATCTACAAAAATTTAAACTTGTTTTGCAAACATTTTCAAATTTTTATAGAGTTTTTAATTTTACGATTTTTTATGGATTTTTAAATAAGTGTTAGTAGATAGTGCATCAATTCTTTACAAGAATTAAAGTGAAAGTATTTACAAATTAGGTGTTAGTCATTTTTATAGGTACATATACAATTGATAAAGAATTTTAATTTGAAGTATTTGGATGATGTATATATTCTTCAAACTTATTTGAAAATAGTTTTACAAATAATTTTAAAACTTGAGTTCAAAATAATTTTTACACGCTGGTAATTTAGCTTTTCTGGGGTTTTAATTATTTGACATATCAACAAGTCATTGCAACCCAATTAAGCGTCAACGAACAAACAATTTTATTTTTTTTCTTTTCTCATTGTAGAATAATTACAAAGAATAAGTAATGCGAGCAAGAGAAATTTTTTTGCTACTTATTTACCTATATAGCGGACATGATCGAACTAAGGGAGGCTACGACTCCTGAGGGTTATTCAAATAATCGATGAAAATCAATTATAAGAAAAGGCAAGAATCTCAAAGGCAAACTATCATTGGTTTTTGTGCGATTTTCTCTTTTTATTGTTTTCTTATTTGTTTTCTAATTTTAAAATTTTTAGTGATTTTAGTTTTGTATTTTTTTTAATTTCAAAAATAAGGAGCAATATGCACACGATAAGAAAGACGCATCCCAACTCTATTTTGTATTTTTCAATTAAATAAAAAATACTCAGGAAAATCTAGAGAAAATATTTGTGATTTAAAGTTTTTGAAATGTTTTTTTTTAGAATTCTTTTAGAAATTTCTATTATTTTTATATATTTCTAAAAATTAAATAGTGGCAAAAATAAGAGGCAGTGCACACCCTTGAGAAATTTGCAACTTTAAAATATTTTAAGTGCCCAAAACAACTGGCAATTATTTTTATGATAAAATAGGGACATATATCTAAAACATGGACTGAAATCATGATTTTTGGATATTTTGTAGATTATTTTATAATTTTTATAAGAATTTTAGTATTTTCATTTTTTGGTTTTAAAAGGAATTAATGTGTGAAATTTGGGTAGAAACTAAAAGACAATGAAATGCAACTACTATAATTTTTTGGAATTTTTAAAGCAATACTTGATTTTTAAGAATTTTTGAATTTCAGGAAAAGAAAAGACATTGTTTTTTATTTTTTAATAATATTAAATGAATTCAAAATGCAATGAAAATTTTATACTAGAAAGATACACACATCAAGAACATAACATGATTTTTAGGAAATTTATTGACAAAAGGAACCATTTATTTCAATAATAAAAGCCAGCAAAATAAAGTTCTAGAAATGAAGGATTAAAATTCAAATTTTTAAAGTTTTTGCACTAAAAGATAACAGACAGTAAAATAACTGGTAGAGAAGTGCAAACTACCCAAATAAATGTGCCAAGCATGAGTTTGGAATTGGAGCATAGAGCTTTACTGCGAAAGTTTCAGAATTTGAGGGTTGACTTGAAAATTTCCTAGTGAAGGCGTATTGCTCATGTGATAGGGGATCTGGAGCAGAGGCATTTTTTTGTAATATGCGAAAAAGTCGAGAGCTCCGATGTAATTTTTCCCAAAATTATTATGACCCCTAAGGTTTTTTGGGAGTTTCCTTCATTTCTTCTTTCACAAAGTCGGAAAAAGGGGTCGATGGGGAGCCGTCGTTGTGTTGTGGATTGGGAGGTGAGGCGCAGCTTCGCGGACGCTGGAGGTGCTTGACAGTGGTGGCTCGGAGGAAAGCAGCGAAGGAGGCGCCAGAAATGGGGCTCCACGTCAGGGGAGCTTCGGCCGTGGAGATGGTGGGGTATGCCGCGTGCGAGCACTGGTCTCGGTGCGGCTGAGCGGAAGGGGGATTGGTGGCGAGCGAGGCGCCGGAGATGGGCGAAGATCTGGATGGCAGAGGCGTCGTATTGTTCGACTGCTGGGGCAAGCATCGAGGGTGCATGTGGCTGTCACACGGCTTCTGGCATGGCAGGGCGATGGATCTCCTGGCAAAACTGGGCGTCGATGGCGAATGGAGGACATGGCGCCACTGGGGCGCGACGCGGCACCTTGCGTGGCAGAGATGCGGCGGCAACTGTGATCGGGGCGGCGGGGGTGATGACCCGTGGCCTGCTGCAATATTTTTTTATTGTCTTTCTATTTTTTGTAATAGAGAACTGTAAATAAAATAATTTTTTTTATTTTTCAACAGGAACTGTATAGAGACAGAAATAATTTTTTTTTATTTTTAAATTTTTTTAATTTTCTTGTGAAACAAATGTTAGGAAGAAAAACAAGATATATATATATATATATTAGTTATTTTATTTATAAACAAAATAGGATGTGAACGGGGTAGATCTTGCGATATGGAAGATAGACCCAAATCTCTGGTAACCGTGCGTGATCGGAGTTGATAGATTGTGTGATGTAGAACTGCAACATGTAGAGATCGAGAAAAAATGAGATGGAAAATTGATATCGGATCAGAAAATGTATGGTGGATTTTTTTTTCGATTTTTTTGATCTAAAGATTAATCAAATCAAAGCAAAAATTAAATCTATGGTTTATCTAAGAAAAAATGATGAGAAAGAAATTTGTATCTCACCTCGGGAGCGCAAAAGACCTTGGCTACCTCGACGAAGGCTGACGTGTTGTCACCGGATGGCTCGGAGGCTAGGCACCCTTCTGCGACAAGAAGACTCTCGGAGATCGGGCTCCTATAAAAAAAGATTGATCAACTTGGAATGAGGGAGAAGGAGCCATATAGATAGAAAAGATAATGGAGTTTGAAATTTTTTAATTTTTGGATGAGGGTAAGAGATAAGACAAAAGAAAGTTTGAAATGAGATAAAGTAGAAAGATAAATTTATACAAAAATTAACTATTTTTGTATTTTCATCACTTTATTTATTGGAAAATTAAATGTTATTTTTTTGGTAGTTAGTTAAGAAAATTGACTATATACATTTGCTATATGCATATATGACATTATATACATGGGTAAATAAGCAAATTGGTTTTATTAATTTTTTTATTTTTATTTTAAATATTTAGAAAAAATATTTACAAATATTTACAAATACAATATGTACAAAATATATGGGAAAATTGCATGAACCACCCCATAAAATAAACTTTTCACCTGTAACTCCAAATATTATGAAATCACGGCCATTTTAAAGATAATTTAATTTAGAATACAATGGAAGTGAGTTTGGTTCAATTTGTTCACATGGAGCCGGAATTGGTCATTCAATTATCGCTTAGTGGCTTTTTCCAACTGTGGTTGCTTTTATTTTATACAAGATTTGATTGTGCAATTATTTTTATTATTTAGAACACATTTTTATTTATAGCTTTTGTTTTGACAATTATTTTGTTTGAGGTTAATTTATATACAAATTAAATAGTGTAGTATACAAATATACACAGCACACAGATTTTTTTGGATTTTTTGATTAAGGACCCTATCTCCCCTACTTTATTCTTGGTCAATCAGGTCAAGTCTTGACCTTCTAACGGGGTCCAGGTCAGCCTGTATCTATTACATATATACAATCTTCTTTTTTATTTTCTTTTCTTTATTTTTCCTTTCTTTATTTATTTATTTATTTATTTTATGTAAAAATGGTAAGAAGTGTACAATATTTACACACAGATGAAAGTTAGTAAGAATATGGAGTTAGTGTTATATACAAGTGTTTTATAAGGGATTTTAAGCTAAAATAAATAAATAAAGACGACGAATCGCAGATTCATCACACGCATTTGAAAACCATTTTGTAAATATTTTTCAAACAGTATATAAAGATTTTTTTTCAATTAATTTTGTAACCATTTTCAAAACCATTTGTAAATAGTTCTTCAAAGCATTTTATTTTACATAAAGAAAAGTAAATAAAATAATTTTACGAAGGTTGAACACATTTTACAAAACATTTTTCAAGTAGTTTTCAAAAGGTTTTTCAAATAGATTTTCAAACCATTTTCAAACATGTTGCAAAATATTTTTACCCGATTTATTAATCAATATATACAAAAAGAATCTGAGGAATAATATACATTTTTTAGTTGATTCAGTAATTGTGTATGTATAAATATAGTATTTTAGTATTTTAGCCATACTTATTGAAAATATGAAAGTACGAGTTATGGTTAAAGTATATACGGAGTATATAGGACCCCCCTATACTTAGATTGATCTATGTCCTCATAGATCATAGAGAAAAGCAAGAGTCTAAAGAATGATGAATGAAGAAAGAAGGGATGAATGAGAAGTTGATCACCCCCCCCCTATACTTAGGATCAATAATCCTAAGTATAGTAGACTGTACACAAGGCATGGAGGGTCAAGGGTAGGAATGAACAAATCATAACTCGGTCTGACTCCCCCTATACTTATGATAAGATATCCCTAAGTATAGACAAGAAGATGAGACAATGGAGGGGATCTAAGAATGAAAAACTCAAGGTGCACACCCCCTATACTTAGGACAAAGTACGTCCTAAGTATAGTAAGGAAGGGGTGACACCTTTTCGATAGAAAAAGGAAAAAGTAAAAGTAAAAAGAAGAGAATAAGAAGAGATAGATGAAGGGATCAACAAAAAAGGAGAACATTCGTGAAGAGAATGTACACATCACTCCCCCTATACTCTGGGTAAAAGAGCCCTAAGTATAGGCAACAACAAGAGTGATGAAACGAAATAAAGAAAGAACACTCGTCTCTTCCACCCCCATACTTAGGACAAAGTGCGTCCTAAGCAAGTCAACACACGAAAATGGGGTGGATGAGCGAAAACAAAAGATGGAAAGAAGAAAAAATGAAAGCGGATATAGAAAAGGTGGATATACAAAGATCAAGAGGGTAGAAAGTGGACCTTCTTGCGTGATCGTTAAGGAATGGATCTGACAAGGTGCAGGTCGATATCGGGGTCCTTAGTAGACACAAATTGATTAGGATCCACCTGGTAAAGATCCTCAGCAGTCTAAAAGTGGAAAGGCATGAAATGGTCAGGGGAAGTAGTGTGGTCGTGCTCGGTTTGGGAAGTCTCCGCTAGGTCACAGTCAAAATGAACAGGAGTGAACTCATCTATGGAAGTAGTTGGGTTAGGTTCGTCATGTGAGGTCTCGACTAAGTCATCATCAAAAGGCATGACTTCCTTTTTGAAAGCAATAATATTAAATTGGGCATCTTTACTCTCTACTAAGTCCACCCTCCGCTCTAAAATATCAATCGTGTAAATTCTGCAGATATCATAAAATGCATCACCACTCACCGAAAGGGGAACTCCAAGGTCTATGCTTTCCCGAGCCTTCCTCCTTGGAGAGGGATTCTCGGATTGCAATGTCATCCAACAGACATCAAAACTCTATGGTATCATCATCAAGGTCATATTCCTTAGGGTCAGCTAACATGGGTACACTCTCATGGGATGCAGGTCTTTGGTCAATAGTGGTAGGTGTGGTGATTAACACATTACTCCCGACATCAGAACGGAAGTGAATCTCTCCAGATCCATAATCAATAATGGATCTCGCGGAGGCAAGGAAAGGTCGTCCCAGGATGATTGGAGGATGCTCCACAGGGGTTGAGGTCTCCATGGGCAATACAACAAAGTCAACTTGACGCTCATGCCCTGAATCTGAATGACAACGTTTTCTAGAATACCCTTCAGCCTCTTGATAGATCCATAAGCATTTTTAACTATCATCTTGGTTTTTTTAAGAGGTCTAAGATGAATAGATTGTACCAATAAGAAGGGTATTATATTAATTTAAGCACCACCATCAAGGAGAGTATTTTCATAAGAATAGTTAGAAATCGTACAACTCACAGGAGGTATGGCAGTGTTCCCTTTCCTAGTGTGTGGACGGTGAGAGATGGCGTGGGCAGTTGCCATGGTTAAATGTGTCGCTTAGATATGTTCCTTAGCTTTCTGTTTTTGGGTTCTGGAGCAAATAATTAGGTCATGGCCTGGCGAAGTGGGGATTCAATGATCTCATAAATAGCTGCCACCACTTCTGATTTAATAAACATTTTTTTAAATTTTAGATCTCCTCCATATAAGGGAGGAGATTGAAATCATCATCTACACAAGGATGACTAAGAGTAGTATGTACAGTGTCATCCTTGAGGTCAAAGGTGGGACATGGGGTGAATGAATATGTGGGCGAAGGGTCTTGCAGGTGTGCCCTCTCGTCATAAGATGACTCTACCATGTGTCTCACGAAATCTTTTTATCTTTTTTTATTTTTTCTCATTTTTTTGTATTTTGGGCGATTGCAGGCTCTCATGGGTATCCTCAATCAAATCCATATTGATCAAAGGTGAAGCGTCAATGCAGTTCTTATTCAGACTAGTGAGGGGATCTATCCTCTATCTCATGTGCTCCATCAACCGGGTCAAGGTCTTAAGTGTGGACTCCATAAGAGGTGACTCCAAAATCTCAATATCGAATGAGTGGAATGTGGGGGGTGGTTATAGGTATCAAAATATGCGGACGAAAGTCATCGATAAAACTCAAAATCCGACGCTTGAAATAGTGGATTGGGAGAATATGTACGGAAAGAAGATTCAGGAGCAAAGGCCTCCTGCAAAAATGGAGGTGGACCGACTGGAGGGTACGAGGGATCCACAAAGTCTGGATAAAAATCGCTCCAGTCAGCCATCTCCAAAATAAAAGAAAATGATCGAGAGAGCACGACAGTCAAGTCAAAAGTGTAAGAAAAAAGGCGCAGTGAAGATCGAGGATGCACACAAACAAGCACAAACACAAAATAAAACTCCTCAATTCACAGTGAGGACTGTAGAAGTTCGATGCTTTTATCTTGTCAAATTTTAGAGTTAGGTGAGAAATACAAGATTGTATCAACACTTAGGAAGGTCTGTGATTGTGGCACTATAACTTAATGTGTATGTAGCAAAGTAAATGTGAATGCAATGAGGGGGCTACTCTCCCGGAGAAATATATTTTCCTTTTTGAGTTTTAGGGTTGAGTACACTTAGTATTCCCAATTTTATCAATTATAATTTTTTTTATATTTTTGACAGAAATGCACGAATCCTAATGAGGAGTCAATTCCTTTAGTGACGTAGGTGATCAAAATCAGAGGGAGAGTCGGAAAAGCAATGCAAGTCGAAAACAATGATGAATGCTCAGACAGAAGACTCACAGTGATTCCCAGCACTCTCCATGTGGGATGCTAAGCAGAAATGAAACCTATCTATATGCAAATGTAAATCCAATGAAATCGCCTTAGAATAAATATTGCTATTATCCTGAAGCACAATATGCTAGTTATCTAGAAATGGGACCAAGGGTCCGATCTTCGATGCTACTCGGTGCCCACCACAATGGGTCATGCAAGCGATGTATGTGACCTCTCTCAGCATGCGGTCTCAAATCCAAATAATATAGCAATTAATATTTGACTAAGTCCAAAAGCGAGTATATAGGTACATGCAAATACATTAGGTATTTGGACCTTAATCTTTTGAACAAGCAAATCCTACAACTAGAGCTCAATCACACAAAACAAATAAAAGCAAAAAACAAAGAAAAATAAAGCATTGAAAACGTGACAAAAAATGACGAGGCCCCCAAGGGAACAATCCCTCGGGTAGTGGAACTCGTGAATTATGGTAGAGTGTCCTAGAGAGTACTCAGTTATAATAATAATAAGTGTCTCTCTCTCACTTCAAATTACAAATAAAATAAAATAAAATACAAAGCAATGTGCACTGTCTATAAAAATCCTCCATGTCCTCTTCTACTGCTAGGTCAAAAGACTGAGATTGCTTCATGTGGGTGCACAGGCACTCCTAGGATGGCCTCCCTCTATCCACATTCCTCGCAACAAAATCAAATGAAGATGGTGGTTAGACAGCTCACAAAATAATATCAAATAAAGTAGAAAACAAATAAAATAAAATATAGACAAGAGAGAAAAGAAGACGCAAATAAAGCGATCCAATATAATCGTAGTTGCTCCTCGACAATGATGCCATTTGATAACCAGGGACTCGCGGTCTTGTGTTCCACACAAGGTGGGAACACAATCGTCGAGGCGATCGACGAGAAACCTGACTAAAACAACAATTAACACACAAATAAATCAATCAATGAAAAATAAGATGTGGAGTTAAAATTTATTATAACTCTACAATGGATGTGTATATGTGTAAGTATGTAGAGTGTTGAACACATGGAGGAAACGGTATAGATCGGGAAAATTAATGCACACAAATTATGTGTTCTTCTTCTTTATTTTTGTGTGGGTTTTTTTATGGGATTTTATTTTTATTTTTTAACTATTATTAATTTTATAATTTTTTATTTCTTTTTGTATTTTCTAATTTTAAATTCATTTTTTTAAATATATAATATAAGCTTATATAAGACTATATATACAATATAAGATAAAATAATTATAAATACTAATAAGAATACACAAAATATAAAAATAAGATGTTTTGGGGTTTTAAATATTTTTTTGCTCTTTTTGTGATTTTTAGATAATTATGCTAATGTTTATATTTTTTAAGTCAAAAATTCCTTAAATAAGGGACTAAATAAGTAGGTCAAATTAATTCTGAAATAAAAATAACAAATAAAGTCAAAAAATTTCCAAATCAAATTTAATAGATAAATAATAATAAAAAGAAATCTAGAATTAAAAAATAATTTTTTGGGGGATTTCAGGTATTTTTTATCTTTTTTACTAGACTTTGGAGCTTTTAAATTTTTTTTTACCTTTTTACTTTTCTATTTTAGGGATTTTTGGTCTGGAGCTAGAAAATATGAAAAATATATAAAATGTACTTTTTGGGAATTTTTCAAAATGTTTTTATATATTTTGGTATCTTATAAGTCAAACAAGGGATTTTGTGCTCTTTTTAATTTTAATAAATATAAATATATAATAAAATACCTTAAGAAAAATATATGTGATAGATACTAAGGTATGTATCCTAATTTTCTATAATTTTTTATGCAGAGAATATATTTTAATCAAAATAAAATCTATAAAATGAAAATACAACCTAAAAGGGGCCTAAATTCTATTAAAAAAAATTTCTAATGAATATGGAACCCTCAAATAAATCCAAGGGGCTAAACGTGAGAATTAACATGAGAAATAAAATATACTGTGCTTGGCAAGGGTCTAATTGCAATATTGACAGGTTATAGGGGCCAAGATGTAATTTCTATCAAAATCATAACACTATGTACTTGATTTAATGAACCAAAAATAAATATGAAAACCGGAGGTGCCGAAGTGCAAAATGGCAAACCCATATGCACGGGCACGTGAGCCTCACTGGCAAGAACGTAAGTGCAATAACAATAAAATGCGGGGTTCACAATGTAAATATTACAAAATTATAACAATGACATATGAAAGTTTATATACTAAATAATAAAATACAAAATGTGTTCAGTTGAACGCGCAAAATACCAAGGTGAAGGGCGCTAACGGATAGTGGCGATCAATCCACTTACCCACATGTTGTTCCCCAGTGGCATGATACCACTTCGCGCAGCAATAGTTGGGAGTAGATCCTAGGATAGGATCCAACAGTGTTGGGCACTTCGAATCAGACGTCAGCTACTGCGCGGGAAGAACTACCCTTGATCCAACAGTATAGGACGGTGCTAGATGAACTCGCCTCTTGCAGTTTCTATCAGATATTGTGCGTTACTCCGGCGACCAAACACTCCACCCATGGTTTTTTTTACTTGTGCATCTCTCGCGAAGCTCCAAGGTGCCTCAAAAGGGTCCAGTGCCCACTGAGAAGTGCTCTGGGGCACGATGGCGTTCAGGCACCTAGAGCTAGTACTCCAGGTCCGATCTTCAGCTAGAAGGGATCTTGCATGTATTGACCTGTCCAAAATAAAAAGGGGGTCGAGGGAAAAATGCCTGGACCCTATTAGGGGGAACAAAGGCGAAATGGGTCGCGGCGGTGGCTGCTCTGTCGAGGTGGTGGAATGGAGAGCTAGGATCTTGCTTCAGAAGGAGGTAAGTTGAATGAAGTGAGGAGGGGTGAAGGGAAACATCAGGGAAAGAAGGTGAAGGTTGAAGGAGGGTCGAAAACAGGGCGCAATATGATAGAAGGTTCGTCGGAGTTATGCTCCAACAAACTACTAATGTGGAGTTTTAAGCTAAGGGTATGGATTAAACGTTAATCTACTTGCAGGAATAAAAAAATAAAACTAAACTCTACCTAGAAAATAATGAAAACTGTCCTCAAGGGACCGAAGCCACGAGATGAATACCTCGAGGGCAAGCCTCATCGGAGATGCGGAACCGACCACTTAAACCTCTTCCTCGATCCACTTAAACCGACCACTTTGTCATATGTTTAGGGTTTATTTATAGGTATATTCATATATGTTTTGTACATTTTATTTTTATTTTGTATTTTTTATTTTAATCTTTTATTTTCTTAATTTATATTTTTATAACTTACTTTTAGACACATAAATATATTTTTATTACATGTTTCTGATATAATAAGTACACTTAAATAAATAAGGGTATTAATTTTATAGGTATAAGTATAGGTATTTTATCTATGTATTTATATATATTATTTTATTTTTGTATTTTATTTATAGTTTTATTGTGATTTAAATATGTACAGATACTATAAAATTAAAAATAATAATAAATTTTAAAAATAATAAAGAATAAATAAAATGAATATTTTACGTAGTTAAAGTATACAATAGGGGTCCAAAACCTAAGTTCTACACATTAACTCTAAATTAAATGAAAGTACCTTCATTAATAGCTTATTAAAATTTATATACAATTAAAGGTGATTTTGATACATTTTTTGTTTTATTTAGGAGATATGGGCCTGGGAAGTTGGAATTTTAGCTTGTTATTTAGAGTATAAAATGTACAATGTATATTATTTTCGTATGAAATCAATTTTGTATTTTTATCTGTATTTTTTCTGCAACTTCCATGGACAAAGCTTCTTTATTTGAGGTATAAATAATAAAGAATAAAATAGGTCCTAAAATGACGTATAGAAGAATAAATTAATGTTATTTTTATTGTGTTTTTGGCCCTTATCTCCACCTACTTTATTCCTTGTCGACCAAATCGATTCTTGACTTGGTCTCGGGTTTTAGAGTGATATAATAAGTTGGAATTTTATTATTTTTCTTTTCTTTATTCTATAATTTTGGCATTAAAAATTGTATTTTATTTACAATAAATAGTGAATGTTAATTTGTAAAAATTAATGTTATTTGCATGCATTAGTTAGGGTTTTTAAGGTCAAAATGATATAATAAAGGTGATGAAATGGGCATTCATCACTACATGATAGGGAATTCGCCCTACACTTAGGAGGATAGAGGAGATAGAATAGAGGTCGGTTCCACCATCTCCGCTACTCGCCGGCATGAGGTACCTATCTCACAATCAACGCTGCTTGAGGTATGTTTTTCCTCATTTCTAGATAGATTTTAACTTCTTGTTTCATTTCTAGACATTAGTTTTAGGTTTAATCCTATGCCTTAGCGTAAATAAGTTTATTTGTAGTTCGTCTGAGCTTGACTCCGGCAAACCCTCCACTGTACTCCGATAGTTTTACCACATCCACCCTCTTCCTCTGTCGATTCTCTACGCTCCACGCATCACTAGATCAATTGATCTCATCAGAATCATAACTTGGGTTCTCTACCACCACCACCTCGCTAGAGCACCTCCGCCCCTTCCATTCTGAATCCATTCCTCCCTTTGATGGGTTGAGGCAGTTTCCCCTAAACCCAGGAACCTTTTTGTGCTGACTCAGGAATAAGGGCCTTATCTGAGGGGTCGATTTTGCCAAAGAACCTTGCCCATGTCGCTGGAGCATATCGAGCTCCAAGGGCTCGATTCGTAGCCCCCAGACATTTTTGAGCTCGATTCGTAGCCCCAGACATTTTTGAGACCTCTAGGAGATGCACGGCTGCAACAGGAGCGAGAGACCCTCGGTAGTGTCAGGGGATGTCAGAGTAGCGATCAACATCGATTTCAAACTCACCCTTGGCGAGTTCTTCAAGCGTTCTTCTAACATCCTTTGGGGCTATCGGATCATGAGCGAGTACGAGACAAAGCAGTAGCTATCGGATCTACGCAGCCTCAACCGTTGACTAGAGATCTAATCTCATCCATCTACGGTGAAGTGTCATCTTGCCTCCTGTGTGTGCCACGTGGATAAGTAGGCACTTGTAAATCGTTGGATCACGCGCTAGTGGGTGTATATTATACTTTCACCCCCCCCCCCCATTTTTGTATTTTATTGTTTGGTATTTAAACATTCATTTTCCATTATAATAGTTTTGTAATATTTGCAAGGAACCCCCTGCCATTTTTGTTATTTACATTCGGATCCAGTCCATGTCATCTCACCTGTGGTCCCATGTGAGGCGATGATTTTACATGTAAGCCCACACGGCTTTTTGAATCTCACTTTAGTAAAGAAACTTTAAATATTAGTTGAAGATGTTAGGGTAAATTTCATTGTATTGCCTTCATTTATTTTTAATTGAAAAAAATGTCATTACAAGTTCATTAATTTTTTACATATTATCTATTAATGAAAAATAACATATGTGCTTTAAAAATTCTAAAAAAATAGGATTATGTGTCAGCTGGAATCTACTTTCATGTCATGTTTTTAGATTTGCAATTTAGCCTTTTTCTATTTTATAAAAATAAAAAATAGCAAGTTTTTTCCTGGTTTGCATTAAAAAATACTAAAAATATAAAATCTTAAAAAAATCCAAAAAATTTATTTTTTTTATTGTATTATCTAGCAACTCTAAAACAGAAATCCCTAAAAATAGAAAAACAAAAATCCTTAAATATAGAAAGCTCTAAAATCCTGTATAAAAATATAAAAAATCTCCAAAAAATTCAAAAATACCCATTTCTATTCTGTAGTTTTCTTTTTATTATATATTATTAACTAAAAATAGTTTTTGAAATTGTTGGCTTTATTTTCTACTTCTAATCTTCACATCAATCTGACCAATTTATTTATTCCCTATTTTGGGATACTTTTGACTTTAAAAATGCCTAAAATTTTGCAAAAATAATTAAAAATCACAAAAACAGTAGAAATATAGTTAAAGCACAAAACATTTTATTTCTTATATTTTTATTATTTTTAGTAGTATTTATAATTATATTACTTTGGATTATATATAGTATTATATTCTTATATTATATATTTAAAAGAGAAAATTAGAAAAATAAAAAAATAAAATAAAAAAATAATTAAAACTGTATATATTAACAGGAATAAAAATATAAAATTAAAAGCCCGCACAAAAATACTTAGACAAGAAGAACACAAATTTCGGAATTCAATTTCCTGATCTATCTAGTTTATTCCATGTGTTCGGCACTCTACAATACTTACACCTATACACATCATTTGTAGAGTTATAATAAATTTTAACTCCACATCTTATTTTTCATTTCTTGATTTATATTGTGGGTTAATTATTGAATTATTAGAGGTTGTTGCTCGGTCATCACAGTGATGTTGTTCTCGCCTTGTGTGGAACATCAAACCGGTGAAAATTCTTAATTTTCAAATACCTGAGTGCACTTTGCTGATTACTCCCTAGTAGACTATGCAATACGATGGTGGGGAGCAATTTCCAAGAAATTAGAAGATCTTGTTCCATGGGAAATCTTTGAAGAGAGGTTCTGAGCTCACTTATGTCCCTCACATTAGAAAGAACTGGAGAGGAGAGAGTTGGATTCTCTAAACCAAGGTTCTAAGAATGTAGGAGATTATCATATTCACCTTATCGATCTACTATGTTACTCCCCAACTCTAGAAGTTTCACCACAGGAATGTCTTACCAAATTTGTTAGCAGGCTTCAGAGAAATCTTAGAGAGAAGCTTGCATATTTTAGAACCATCACTATAGATGAAGCCATGGACATCACCTCTCATATTGATACGGAAAGGGATGAAAACCACCAAAGAAGGAGCTTCTACTTTACTAGTGGACCATCCAAACGTACGACAAGTTATAACTGTAGAGATTGTAGCTATCATCTAGTTTGTTCCAGTATAAGCTTGTTATAGACCTTGTGCCAGGAATTATTTGGAAGAGGGGGTTCCTCTAAATCTCAACTATACCCTCGTGACTCAACAGTAGGAGCTAGTACCTTTGTGGTTGGATCTTCATGAACACATGCTTGTTATTATTGTTATCAAGAAGGCCACTAAAAGAAACATTATCCAAAGTTGAGAGGATTAGGGTTCAAACCAACCCCAACTTACAATATAACTTCCATTCCAAGCAATGGAGCAACATGTAGAGGTCAGGGCTCACAAGGACCTGCTCCTACACAAAAACTACCACAAAGTGTTGCATGCTCTAATTTTCCTATCGCTTATGGCCATCTCAATTCAATCACTGAAGAACAAGTCTACAATTTAGGCATGGTCTTATGAGGTACTATTACAATTCATGGCTTTTCAATACATGCCTTGTTTGATTCTGGTGCTTCACATTCATTTTGCTCGACAGTTAGTACCCACTTTGGGTAAGACACTAGTAGAAGTACAATACTCCTATATGATCAACGAACCTGGAGGACAAGTATTTATAATACGAGAAATCCTAGATAATTGAGTAATACTGATAGCAGGACATCAGTTACATGTTTCCCTACTACTTACTAAAATGGATGACTCTGATCTCATCCTGGGGATGGACTGGCTAGAAACACATCAAGCATGCCTAGACTATTTACAGAAAATAGTAACTTTTTCACATTCCAAACTCGATAGAGTTCCAGTTTATTAGTAAGACATCCAATGACGATGTCAAGTATATCTCCACTATGAAGGCACAACAATTGTTAGAGCAAGGGTGCCGATGCTATTAAACTTATGTATCCACTACATCAGTGTTAGATAGAATGATAGAAGATGTACCTATAGTGTGCTAGTTTCCTGATGTATTTCTTGATTAATTACATGTATTACCACCTTAGAGAGATGGAATTTGAAATCTCTCTCACATTTGATTCCCATCCTATCTCTATCCCTCCATATAAGATGGCACCAACCGAGTTACAGGAGTTAAAGGTACAATTATAAGAACAGTTAGACAAAGGCTTCATTCAACCTAGTACTTCACCATGGGGTGCATTTGTTTTGTTTGTGAGGAAGAAGAATGGGTCGATGTGGTTGTGCATTGACTATAGACATCCAAACAAGAGGACAATAAAGAATAAGTATCCTCTGCGAAGAATAGATTTTTTTCTTTGACTGGTTACATGGTTCAACTATGTATTCCAAGATTGATTTAAAATCTGGTTACCATCAATTGAAAATTAAATATGCATATATTTACAAGATAACGTTTTGAACTAGATACGAACATTTTGAATTTTTAATTGTGCCTTTTGGACAGACAAATACCCCAGCAACCTTCATGGATCTCATGAATCGAGTATTTAGGGAGTTCCTGGACCACTTTGTGGTAGTCTTCATTGATGGTGTGCTTATTTACTCCAAGGATAAGTACCAACATAAACATCATCTTAGGTAGGCATTCGAAACACTAATGAAGAACAAACCATATGTTAAATATAGCAAATGTGACTTCTAGTTGTCTGAAGTGTCCTTCTTAGGCCATGTTACTTTTGAGGCGGGTATATTTGTTGATCTTGTGAAGGTTAGTGCGGTAATGGGTTGGGAACGCCCGAAGACTGTCATAGAAATATGATCTTTTCTAGGTCTAGCTGGGTTTTATAGAAGATTTGTGAAGGACTTTTCACGAATAGCATTGCCAATGACTAGGCTAACTCGGATGGAAGTCCCATTCATATGGTTTGATGCATGTGAAACTAGTTTTCAGATGCTAAAAGAATTCCAAACATCGGCATCAATCCTTACTCTACCTTTTAGGACTGAAGAATTTACAATGTACACTGACGCATATATAGAAGGACTTGGGAAGTTCTTATGCAACAAGTCCAGGTAGTTGCCTATGCATCACGACAACTCACGACACATAAGAGGAATTATCTGACACATGACCTTGAACTAGTTGTCGTAGTCTTCACATTAAAGATATGGATACACTACCTCTATGGTATTACTTTTGAAATATTCACCGATCATAAAAGCTTAAAATATATGTTTGATCAGAAGGAACTCAATATGAGACAGAGACGGTGGCTAGAGTTGTTGAAGGACTATCATTGCACCATTTCCTACCACCCCGATAAGGGGAGCATCGTAGTAAATGCCCTTAGTAGAAGAAGTTATTCATCTGGGTGAATGTTATCCACTTCTAGGGTTTACTATCAACGTTGAGTGAATGAAAACCTTTTGTGAGTAGTGCTGACACTATAACTATTCCTCATCGATACAGACAAGATATCCGGGATATACTAAATAAAGGAAAAGAGGAATACCCAGTCCTTAAAGACTTGAAACAACAATATGATAAGAATAAAATATAGGGATTCCATATACAAGATGAATTACTATATAACCATTACAGAGTTTGTGTACCTAACATACAAGAGTTGAGGGAAGATATCTTACGTGAAGCGCATTGCTCCAGATTTTCTATTCATCTTGGAATTACGAAGATGTATAAGGATCTTCATTCACACTTTTGGTGGTCGGGAACAAAGAAGGATGTTGATGGGTTTGTGAATTCATGTTTCTCCTGCCAGCAGGTAAAGGCTTCACACCAAAATCCGCTAGTTTAAACCTCTCCCTATCCCTAAATGGAAATGGGAAAGCATTTCCATGGTCTTCGTTACTGGCCTACCTCAGACGACCAGTGGTAAAGATAGTATATGGGTCATAATAGATCATCTGACCAATGTAGCATACTTTATTCCAATAAGCTTATCTTCCACTCTCGACCAGCTTGGTAAGTTATATATTATACATGTGATCCTTCTCCATGGCATTCCAAAGGAGTTAGTTTATGATCGAGATTTACGATTCACCTCACACTACTGGGAGAACTTCTTGAAAGCCTTGGGCACACAGTTATGTTTGAGCACAACATATCATCCACAAACAGGTGGTCAATCAGAGCATACGATTCAGACGCTTGAGGATATACTACAAGCATTTGCCTCTTGTGGAATTCACCTACAACAAAAGTTACCATGCAAATATTGGCATGGCACCATTTGAAGCACTATATGGATGTAAGTGTACTACTCCTCTATGTTGGCAAGAGGTCGGTATAAAGAACCATTATTATTCAGATAGACTCTGTAGACACAGGAAGCTGTAGAGATTGCTCAAAAAAGACTATTAATTGCTCAGAGTCGCCAGAAAAACTATAGTGATGCTAAAAGAAAAGATCTTGAGTTTGAGGTAGGCGACTTTGTATTTTTCAATGTATCACCTATGACGGGAGTTCGAAGGTTTGACTTGTGGGGGAAGTTGGCACCCAAGTTCGGGGGTCCCTTTAAAATTATTCATCATTCAAGAAAGTTGCATATCGACTTGCACTTCCTCCACATCTTTCGGTAATACATGATGTTTTTCATGTATCAAATCTAAGAAAGTATATTAAGGATCCTATGCATAAGATAATCTATGATGATCTGCTTAACATACTTGAAATACATGTACAAGTACTAGACAAGGATATCAAGAAGTTGAGGAATAAAGAGGTGCCTCTAGTTAAAGTATTGTGGTGAAACCAAGAGTTTGAAGAAGCCACATGGGAACCTGAGATAGATATGAGAGCAAAATACCCCTATTTGTTTTAGTGAAAACACTATGTATTGTGTATATCTTCATTAGAATTGAAATGGCATTCATTCTCTTTAAGATTATTATGGTTTCAATCGTTTTTATGGTCTTTATAACTGCACTACAATTCTCGAGGACGACACTTACTTTAATGTTGTTATAATTGTAAAGCCTTGAACTGGGCGCCTCTCATATTCTATATCATAAGATCTGGCTCATCAACAGGAAACCAATGGAATTTATTTCAATTGAATCGGACTTCATTTCAAATTGTTACGAATTTTGGAAGAAAGAGAAGTAAAAGATTTCATTAAACCTTAATGGACATCACTAAGACTAGTTAAACACAATGAAAGAAACTAATGATGGATTCAGGACAACTAATGACCATTAGCGAACACTAATCAAAGGTAGCAAAAGTTAAGCATGGGTCACGAAAGTTAAATCACTATTAGTGAAAATTAATCACGATTAGCGCTAATTAAACGTCATTAGCAAATTTACAAACTTCTAGAAAGTTCTAAGCCTTAAGTTTTAGATAAGATTTGGCCAAAACCATAGGCTACTAACTGCGGTAAGGGTTAAACCATGTTTTACTAACCATGGTTAGCATACTTCTGAAGCCTATAAATAACTCCCCGATGAATCTATGATTCTCACTCTTTATTTATTTTAGCCAAATCTGTTAGCAAAAACATCTGTAAATATGTGTAAATCCAATAAATTGTCATTGTATACACTTGTTAGTATTGTGTGATTAACCCCTTTTTGTTCAAAATAAAATAATAAAGAAGACAAGAAAAGAGAAGATGGTTGTAATTATGAGATAAGTACAGACTGACCCGAACCCCGATAGAAGGTCAATTATTAACCTAATCGACAAGGAATAAAGTAGGTGGAGATAGGGTCCTTGTATATTCTTCATTAGATACTCCTTATTCATATCATTCCTCTATTTTATTCATCAATAAGAATACCTCAAAATAAATTATTTTTCTAATAGAACTTGTAATAAAAATGTTTTCTAAATAATGAAAATATTTGCAAAACTAATTGATGTGCATAGTGCAAATTATACCACTCACAAGAAGCCTCAAAACAGATCTAAAAAGATCAATTCCGGCTCCAAATCAACTCAAATTCTCCCAAACTCACTTCATTGTACTCTAAATTAAATTATCACTAAAAGGAAAGTGTTTCATAATTTTTGGAGTCACTATGGAAAAGTTGGCTTTTTGAGTGTATTGTATAGCTATATTATCAATGAGTCCTAAATCATCCTTTGTTAAATGTCGGAGAATTATCGGTTGCTCAAATGAATGTGTCATTTCATTGTAGGCGGGCAATCGAAATCAGTCAAGAAATAACCACACGAAATTTTTGTCAATTTTAATCAACGTGATTTTATGTTTATTTTACTTGGGCAAATCCCAAGGTCGAACATAAGGAGGCAAAGGAACAACCTAGAATGTTGTCTATCAAAGTTCGTGCACAGTTTTCAAGGCGGTCTTCTTTTGTAATTTTGAATGCAGTTATGGATGCAAAATTCAAAGTTGGTCGGTTTTAAGGACTAGAAAATGATTATCAATCAAACGATATCCGAAAAATATGAAATTTGGCTGAGATGACAATTACAATAAAATGAATGCACTATAATTTTCTTGGAATTTTTGGGTGCAAAATGAATTTTTTATGAATTTTTGAATGAAAACAAAGTGAATTTTAATAATTTATTATAATAAATATCAAACGTAAGTATTTTCAAAGGATTAAATTATCCAAGATCTATCACTAGATGATGGATCTCAGAAAAATTCTAAACCTCGAAAATATGGTTTTTAATACCTATTACAAATTAAATATTGAAATAAAAAATGATTTTTAGAGGGCAAACCATGCATGCAAAAGCAATTCTTTTTAGGCACGATATAAGATATAATTAATTCTATAATCTATGAATTTTTGGCAATTTTTAGAGCATCAATTAATTACTTATGAATTTTCAAGCACAAAAAGGGCAAAATATGCAATTTTTCACAAAACAACTAATCACAAAAATCTCAAGCATATGCCATAATGTAGAGAATTAATTGACGAATAAATGCCTATTTTTAATAAATAAAATAATGCAATGTAGAAGTCTAAAATGAAAGGGGAACACAAGGGTATTTATGCAATATTTAAAAATAATTAAATATAAAACAGAATGCACAGAGGACTGATGTGTAATTACCGCAAGCTCTGGGGTGTTCGTTGCAAAATTACTAGATGGTCACGTGCGTAACACGTGACCTCTGGTTAACTGGACGTCTGTGCAAATAGGACACACACTAGGGGCTCTTGTGTAAAATACCCACCCAGCATATGCTTATCACGTGACTGGGGGTTCTTCTGAAACTTGGCATGAATGTGTGTTTCTTGAAGGGTGCTGATGCAAAGATCCCCCCCCCCCCCGGGTCACGTGCCTCGGACGCGGGGAGGGGGCCTCGGGTCTCACGCGCCCGGCAGAGGCAGTGACGTGGCGGCACTTCCTCGCATTGATGTTCTTCGCTCGACCAATGGAGTCGCAGCAATGGATGGCTAGTATGGTCTGAAGCTATGGCGGTGATGAAGACCAGCTTGTTGAAGGAGAAGTCGGTGCTCGACGGCCGGCCGGAAGTTGGTCTAAGGGGCGGCGGAGTTTGCAGATTGTTGATGAAGCGTCGTTGAAGATGATGTTTGCCGCAGAGGATGCTCCTAGATCGAAGGCGATGGTTGAAGTCGAAGACGCTGGGCGTTGTTGATTGAGATCGGTGGAAGAAGGCGGTGGAGTAGCTGTGGTTGTTGATAAAGAAGGCAGCGTTGGCTTGACGGAGTTAATACCGGAGCAGAGTAGGGCCTAGTCATGGCTTTCTGCAATGAAGGGAGAACCTCGGACCTTGCTGGAGGGAGATAAGGGGGTGGAGCTGTCACCGCCACTCCTCAAACTTGGTAGCTTATCGGCAGATGGGTTGTCAGGGGGCGGCGAAGCTTCAAATAAGAGATGGAGGGGAGTCATCGGAGATGGAAAGGGGGTTTGATTGGAATGAAATTGGGGCCAATGAAGATGCGATGGGAGTCAATGAGGAAGGTGATCGTGGAGGAGGGAGATGCTCGGAGATTGGAGATCTTGCAAGGCAGCGGAGTTCGCGGGATTAGCGGTGGAGATTCCGTTGGGTGTGGCGGCGGACGTCCAATTGGGAAAGTAGACAGAGGAGGATGACGGGCCCCGACCGTCCGATCGGTCGAGATCGGGCGGCCAGAAGGGTACCATGTGGCGGCAAAAGAAGGGGGTTGGCGAAGCACGTGCATGGCACGTGCGCAGGAGGTACGTGCATCGCACGTGCGGCGGTTTTTTTAAATTTTTTTTAATTTTTTATGAAAATGAGAATAAAAAGACCAAAAATGGGTGACACATGGCAGCTCCAGGAGCTGCCACGTGTCATCCCCAAAAAATCGAAAAAGTAAACATAAAGAAAAATAGAAAAGAAAGAGCAAACGACTTCGGATCAAAAAAAATTCTTTAGAAAAATTGCTTGTCTCGATGAGATCTACAACTTTCATGAAGGCACCAAAACCAAAATTGGTATTTTGTCCAAAGTGATATTTTTGGGGTATCCCATGTACATAGAAAACCTTGATTTTTGAGTTTTATATATATTTTGTCATTTTTAAACGAGATAAAAATCCAAAAAAATATAATAAAATCAAAGATAAATATTTACACATTAATCTATTTTTTTGGATTTTATTAATTAAGAAAAAGAAGGTGAAATGAGATTGGGTTACATACCAAGACCATGAGGTAAAGGTGAAAATGAAACTAGACTCGACCTTTGGATTATTAGTGTGGAGGAACTTCTCTGAGACTTAGAATTTTAAAATCAACAGCCTTCAAGTTCTACACATCATTGTCACAGTTTCGGCTCAGAAGTCATCTTAGATCAATCCTCTTCCCAAAGCATACCCTATAAACATTGAACAATCAACTCATGTGTGTGAAAGGTTTTAGCTCATCCCATCCGGAATGCCAGACTACCATGCAAACCTCCTCTCTAGTAACTCATCCTCGGGGAGTCAGGTATTTCCTTCTAAGGTCTGTCGCGCTGTGTTCACAGTCGAAATGGGGGAGAAGTTAGAAGAAGGAGAAAAGAACTGGAGAGTGTCTAGTGTAGTCACCTCTCCTTGTGAAGCTGGCCAGTGTATCCAAGTCTCCACCAAGATCTGCAGGTTTTCTTGAAGCTTGGGCCTTTTTGGTCAGATATTTATTTGGTAGTGGCTTCTTTGTATTTGTATTTTTTTTGGTTCTGCTTGGATCTTGTTGTGCCCCTAGGTATATAGAATCTTTTTTCCGTACTTTTTTGGATCTTAGAAACAATTGTGCCCAGTCGTCCATCCCTTTTCTGAAGCTTTATTTCAACCCGTACTCTGGTCTTTATATTTTCATGCTATCAGAATAGAAACTCACACAGTGTTCCAACACCCCGTCTGAGTTGAGCTAAGTGCATAGTGCGAGAGTACAAATTAATTCCCTATTCCAGAGTTGTACCCGGAATGAAGAGATCAGGTTAGACATTAAGAGTCAAACACTGCACATTGTCATGTGGAACTCAAAGAATTAAGTCAAAAACCTAAAACTTCTAAAATCCAATTTCTCGGTGAAGTTCCTCTCAAAATTAGGTGGATTAAGGTCAAGTCCAGACCACTCTCGGTTTCTGCTCATAACTCGGTTCAGACCCCAAAGGCTTTTTACAAATGCAAATGCATGTAATGCTGGATGAAGTACAGATGTGTGAACTGCAGACACAAATTTTTTTTTACTTTTGATTCTTGATTGATTTTTTAAAAGGTTTTTTTCTATGCAAAAATGAATAAGAAGCCATTTTTTTTCAAAAATTTTGGGTTGGACACAATCAATGTTAGTAGAAAAACTCTTTTTTTGTTTTTTTGTTTTTTTTCAAGTTAGTTACCCACCCCGTAAATACATATAGACTTACGTGAAAGTACGAGATATGGGTAAAATATATACACAGTATATATACAGACTCCCCTATACTTAGTGAGTGTTGTGTCCTCAGAGCACAAGAAGCGTAAAAAATACATAGCTCGGGCTAAGCGTAAGAGAGTAAAAAAAGAAAATGAAAAAGATAGATCGGTCCGCCCCTCTATACTTAGGTTGTGAACAATCTAAGTATAGAAGAAGAGAGAAGATGAGTTGGTTGGAATATGTGAATGAGGAGTGTATATACAAATGAGCATCGGTTCCCCTATACTTAGGCTCTGGTCAGCCTAAGTAAGGAAGAAGGGTGGAAATGAGGCGATCGTGAGAAGTAGATGATGAGGGAAATGGTATATGCTGATGGCATCAGTCCACCCCATACTTAGGCCTTGGCCTAAGTAAAGGAAGAAGATATATAAGGAGATCGATGTGGTCAGGAGGGAGGGAGGGTAGTCGATGATTAAAGCGGTTTTTGGCCGATCTTCTTGTGAGCTTGTGGTGGGAGATCGTAATGATGAGAAGGAGATGAAGCATATGATTCACAACTATTATCAATGTTATCCTCGGAGAAATCGTGTTGGATATAAGATGAAGCGTATGAGTCAAATGAAAGGTAACCATCATCAGAGTATCCTCAAGGGAATAGTATTTGAAAGTGGGCGTACTCCAGATATTCTTGTCTTTTTGTTTCTTCAGTTGTTTTCTCAGAATTCGTTCCTTCTTGGGGTCAATTAATTTGTCCTCGGATGAATACTCTGAAGCACCAGTCTCAGTCAGCTCATAAAAAAATAATTCCAGTGTATTTGATGAGAGAAAGAGCATCGGCTTTGGATGTATAATATTGAGGAACGGGAGTCGTCCAACGGGAATCGAAGTTGGATCCTTGTGAAGGTAAGGTTTTAAGACTGCCGAACAAACCTCACTCATGTAGATTATCATTTTCGGATTTCATGTGGAATCATAAGATGATTCCTCTTCCATATGGTCAAAGGTGACTTTCTTTATTGATGAAGAAGTAGTCATTTTGTTTCGTGAAGTTGTTGGTCCACTTGAGTCTCCAGATGAATAACCATTGAACTTTTTCTCCTTGGTTGGTGTTCGTCCTGTGTGTTTTTTCTTAGACTTATAGATGTTGGTGCATTCCTGAGTTGTAATGATTTGGTCAAGGTATTCAGAGTAGGTTAACCCGAGGTGCGACCATGCATAAGTCTCAAGATCATATAAGAAACACTTTTCTATTATGAGATCCGTAGGAATTGAAATAGTAGGGTGAGTCTCTGCATGTTCGTTCTCAATTGACTTGACATTGGAGCATTCCTGTGTCGAAGTGATTTGATCAAGATAGTCAGAATAGCTTGACTCAGGGTGCTCCCATGCATAAGTCTTAGGATCGTATGAGTCATATATTTGACTTTCCATGGTGAAAGCAGCTGGGAATGGAGCATGAGGGAGAGTCTCTATACCAATAGTCTCATCAATGACCGCTTTCTCAGGTGTAGAAACAGGGTTGGGCTCATCTACCGCTTGACGGTTACGGCTGTCTAGGACTTCATGGGTTGCCTCAGAAAAATATGGTTCCTCAAAGACCGGGAGAGATCGAAGTGCTTCCAATGCTGTAAAATTGATTTTCCGAGTCTCACACTCAATAATTGCCTTAGCCAATGCTAAGAATGGCTTTCCGAGAATAATTGGAGACATGCTGAATTCTCCTTGATGCTCAATATCAATGAACGTGAAGTCCACTTAGAGCGTAGCACCTTGGAATGTAACGATGACTGAAATTGTTCCTCTCGGCTGCTTTATTGATCGATCAACCAATTGAACAATCTCTCGTATCTTCCTGATAGGTCCGAGTTTGAGCTCGTGAAACACAGAGGTCGGGAGGATATTAACTGGTGAGTTGTCATCAATTCGAGCATGGGTAAAAATGGTGTCTTTGATTCCACAATCAAATCTGGGCAACCACTTCACTATGCGGCTCTTGGATTTTCTCCTCAACACCAAGGAGGAGGCCATTGACAAAATATGTCTTTCAATCTTTGTTCTTGTCCTGCCTGACTTCTTCATCGTTAATTTATCCATTACAAATCCTTTAAGGTCAGGGAAGTGTTCAATGGCTTGTATAAAGGGAAGTTCAAAATTCAATCTTTTCTCCAATGCTTTCCGTAAAGAAGGATCCAAATTTTTCAGATCTTCTTCAGTTTCAATTTTTATGAATTTTTCTAGACTTTCAATTTTTATGTATTTTTCTATATTTTCCAATTTTTTGGTATTTCTGTATGGTGTGGTTATGTGGTGTTTTCTGCAGATGAGCAGGGGTTTTGATGTGCTGAGTGAGAATCAGAGTCAGAGTCATTCCTAGGGGAATAGTATGCAGATGTGTTGCTGTTAGAGTCATCACTAGTGTGAATGTTGTCTATGGGTTTCTGAATATCCTCAGGGTTCTCAATATTAGATCCAATTATTTCATCCTCCACTTTCGTACCCGAGCTTCCATAAAATAAACTGAGTCAGTCAGTAAAATTTCTGAATTTTTCCTCCATTAATTCATATCTCTTAATAATCCTCAAAATGTCATCCTCCAAAGAATTTTCAGGAGCAGCTTGTGTAGTTTCATGAGTATTCTTTGGTTTTCCATCTTGAGATCCAATTATTTCATCTTCCATTTTCATGTATGAGCTGGGAGAAGATTTTCTTGGAATATCGAATATATGATCTTTGTCTTCTGAAAATTTCTCTGCTAAAATCATGGAAGGAGTCTACTCAATAGGATAGAAACCATGTGATTCAGGCAGGTGGAGTTGGTCTAAGTAGAGTTCATTCCTTTGATCATGATTGGTCGGACCCTGATATTGTGGAGTCACCATACAGGGTTTATGTGTGTCAATGTCATCGGTCCAGTCCTCTGTACGAGCATCATGTATGAAGATGGGGTTGTCATGGTCAATCCATGATGATGGTTGCTCATTTGTGTTCAAGGGTGGGGAAGGTGGAAGATGTGAAGAAGTGTTAAATTTGATCATGTCGTTATAACTTCCCATGAATGATGGATTGACATTTACAGAATATGAAGGATGGATTTTATGATCGGAATAGAGAGGATTGACATATGAAGAAGTGGAGACCTCAGGCATTTGTTGATTTGTATGATCCGAATACAAAGGATTCTCATTCATGAAGTAGACCGGATTTGTAGATAGTGTTGGATCTATTGGTGGTTGAGAGTCCCTTGTGGAAGTTGGATGATGTGTAGTTGGAGGAGGTTTTGTAGATTTGTGTCTAACCAATACGAATTCATTTTCATAATATAGCTATGATGTATTCTTGAATAAATGTTCCATAATTTTTGAAGGAGGTTTATTAGTTGACATGGTGGACCTGTTTCAAATCAAGAAGGGAGAGTGATGGCACAAGTGTGCGACTTTTGATCTTCAAAATTGGTTCACGCACACAACTCAAACACAATCAAACCCTAGGTTCACCAACTCACACAATGAAGCTGCAAGAGTTTGGCAATTTTCTTTTCAATTTTAGTTGGTGAGAAATCAATCTTGGAAAATAATTAGCGAGCTGTTAGGTGTCGAAATTTTCTTAATGACTGGCCCGAATTCTTATGACTAGTTGCATCTACTTTCAGCCAGTATGGGTGTAAGTACAGACCGTAAAAAGGCTACCCGTGTTACTTAAGGACGGAGCCTTACGTAGTGTCCTTTAAACCACCCACTCTACTAAGAAAATCCGGGTCGTTTACTGGCTATCCGTAGATCCTCACTGAGAAGTAGCAAATCGTTTTTATCGAATCAGTAGTCAATATGAAAATCCGGGTTAGGGCTCTATCCTTAAGTGTCGTCTCTCGCTCACTCAGAAAAATAAAAGAATACAAGGTCGGGGTTGCTCTCCCGCAAAAATTCTTGATTTTATGGGTTAATTAATGTCGGCTATATTTAGCAGTCCCAATTTTAAATAAGCAATCACTGAAAAATTAAGTGAGCACAAATACACGTCTACAATCCAGTCCCAATTTTATTTAATATTATGTGACAAAACATGAGGGAGAAATTCGGGAAAAGCCGATGCACATGAAACAATGATGTATGCTCATATAGAAGACTTACAGTGAGTCCTCGCAATCTCCATGTGGGAAGCAATACAAGAATTGAAAATTATTCTAAATGAATCCAAGTCGATGACAAACCGCACCTAGCAGAAAGTTCTATTAGCCGGGAAGAATTGGGTTGAATTTGACTAAGTTGAACGATCTAATGCGTGTCTCAATTAAAGTGAAGTGTGGCCCTAGATCCTACGAGCACAATCAAAAATTGAAAAGCTTTAATAGTCGTATGTGCAGGTCTATCCAAAGCGCCACTCAAATCGGACCCCACTCTCACCAGAGAGTGAAACAGGCCACAACACACCACAGAGAAAGTTCAAGGTCTTTTTACACATGTGAGAGTCCAAATGGACACCGCTATAAATGAGCAATTAACTACAGAAATTAAAAATTACAGAATATAAATCCTAGACTCTACGCTCTCTCACGACTCGACTCGATCTTAATTTTTAATGTGGCTTTTTAGAAGTCGGTGAAGATGCTTCGGTTTCCAAAAATCGCTCCACGTACGCTGGGTACCTCGTACGAAAAAATAAGAGAGAGGGTGTAAGAGAGTGACATAAAAATTAATAAAAAAATAAAACAAGAAAATAAATGCTGAAAATAAAATAAAACAAATGCAGAAAAAATGGAAATTAAAATGAAAAATTCGAGGGTCAGACTACCCGAATACAGAAAATCGAACAAAAAAATTTTAGACAAAAAAACTAAGGCGTTTGCCTCCCCGACAACGGTGCCATCTGACGAGTACTAGATCGCCCTTTGTTAAATGTCAGAGGATTATCGGTTGCTTAAATGAATGTGTCGTTTCGTTGTAGGCTAGCAATCGGAATTAGTCAAGAAATAACCACACGATATTTTTGTCAATTTTAATCAATGTGGTTTTATGTTTATTTTACTTGGGTGAGTCTCAAGGTTGAACATAAGGAGGCAAAGGAATAACCTAGAATTTTGTCTATCAAAGTTCGTGCACGATTTTCAAGGCGGTCTTTTTTGTAATTTTTAATGCAATTTTGGATGCAAAATGCAAAGTTGGCCAGTTTTAAGGACTAGAAAATGATTAGCAATCAAACGATATCCGAAAAATATGAAATTTGGCTGAGATTACAATTACAATGAAATGAATGCATTGTAATTTTTTTGGAATTTTTGGATGCAAAATGAATTTTTATGAATTTTTGAATGCAAACAAAGTGAATTTCAATAATTGATTATATTAAATATCAAACCTAATTATTTTCAAGGGTTAAAATTATCCAAGATCTATCACTAGGTGATGGATCTCAGAAAAATCCTAACCCTCGAAAATATGGGATTTAATACCTACTACAAATTAAATATTGAGATGTGCAAAATGGTTTCTAGAGAGTAAACCATGCATGTAAATGCAATTCTTTTTGGGCATGATGTAATATACAATTAATTCTACAATCTTTGAATTTTTGGTAATTTTTAGAGCAACGTTTAATTACTTATGAATTTTCAAGCACAGAATGGAAAAAATATGCAATTTTTCACAAAATAACTAATTAATAATTAACCACTGATCACAAAAATTTCAAAAATATGCCATAATGTAGAAAATTAATTGACAAAAAAATGCCTATTTTTAATAAATAAAATAATGCAATGTAGAGGTCTGAAATGAAAGGGGAACACAGGGGTATTTATGTAATATTAAAAATAATTAAATATAAAAAAATGCGCAGAGGAGTGATGTGTAATTACCACAAGCTATGGGGTGTTTGTTGCAAAATTAGCAGATGGTTACGTGCGTAGCAAGTCACCCCTGGTTAACTGGACATCTATGCAAATAGGAGGCACGCTGGGGGCTCTTGTGTAAAATACCCACCCAGCATGTGCTTATCACGTGACTGGGGGTTCTTCTGAAACTTGGCGTAAATCTGTGTTTCTTGAAGGGTGTCGATGCAAAGTCCCCCCTCCTCGCGTCACGTGTCACGCATGCGGGGAGGGGGCCTCGGGCCTCATGCGCCCGGCGAAGTAGCAGTGACATGGCGGCTCTTCACGGCGTTGATGTCCTTTGCTCGGCCGATGGAGTCGCAGCAATGGATGGCTGGTCTGGTCTAAAGATGCGTCGACGATGAAGACCAGCTTGTTGAAGGAGAAGTCGGTGCTCGACGACGGGCCGGAGGTTGGTCTGAGGGGCGGCGGAGTTTGCGGATTGTTGATGAAGCGTTGTTGAAGATGATGTTTGCTGTAGAGGATGCTCCTGGATCGAAGGCGATGGTTGAAGTCGAAGAAGCTGGGCGTTGTTGATGGAGACCGGTGGAAGAAGGCGGTGGAGTAGATACGGTTGTTGATGAAGAAGGTGGCGTTTGCTCGATGAAGTTAATACTGAAGCAGAGCAGGGCCTGGTGATGGCTTTCTGCAACGAGGGGAGAACCTCGGACCTCGCCGGAGGGAGATGAGGGGGTGGAGCTGTCACCGCCACTCCTCAAACTCGGTAGCTTATCAACGGATGGGTTGTCGAGGGGGGGAGGCGAAGCTTTAAATAAGAGATGGAGGGGAGTCACCGGAGATGGAAAGGGGGTTTGATTGGGATGAAATTGGGGATGACGAAGACGCAATGGGAGTCGACGAGGAAGGAGATCACGGAGGAGGGAGATGCTCGGAGATTGGAAATCTTGCGAGGCGACAGAGTTCGCGGGATTAGCAGTGGAGATTTCGCGGGGTGAGGCGGCGATCGTCCAATTGGGAAAGTAGACGGAGGAGGACGATGGGCCCCGACCATCCGATCGGCCGACATTGAGCGGCCAGAAGGGCGTCGCATGGCGGCAAAAGAAGGGGGTTGGCGGAGCACGTGCAAGGCACGTGCGCGGGAGGCAGTTGCCCCGCACGTGCGACAGTTTTTTAAATTTTTAATTTTTATTTTTTTGTAAAAAACGAGAATAAAAAGCTGAAAAATGGGTGATATGTGGCAGCTCCAGGAGTTGCCACGTGTCATCTCCACAAAATTAAAAAAATAAATAAAGAAAAATAGAAAAGAAATAGCAAATGACTTCGGATCGAAAAAGTTTCTTTACAAAAATTGCTCGTCACGATGAGATCTACAAATTTCATGAAGGCACCAAAACCAAAATCGATCATTTGTATAAAGTGATATTTTTGAGGTATCCCATGTACATAGAAAACCTTGATTTTTTGGTTTTATAATATTTTTGTCATTTTTAATCCTGATAAAAATCAGGAAAAAATTGATAAAATCAAAGATAAATATTTACACATTAATCTAATTTTTTGGATTTTTATTAATTAAGAAAAATAATAAATAAAATAAAAGACAAAAATCACAATTTTTGTACAAACAGTTAGTGAAGACTCGGACTTAATTAGTTTCTTTGATTTCAAGCTCAGGTTGGATTTGGATTTTTGCGTATTTTAATAAAACTTTCATCAAAGAAGACAAATGAAAAATAAATAAAATAAAATAGGTTAATTATGTACAAAAAATAATATGTCAAAGACCGCTAAAATACAAAATGTACAAAAGAGGCCCAAAACTCAACTTTCACATAGGTTCTGATTCATTTGAACTTGGTCTTGCTTTGAAGGTAGTTGAATGTACAATAGTTCAAAACTGAATAGTATCAAATCAGACACCGGATGAGGAAGATATGAATGTTTAATCCGAGAATCCTAGAACTAGGGTTTGGTTTTTTGGTCCGCTTATTTGGGTTAGTGATTTTTTGTATTTTTCATTTATTCTTGTTAGTGATATGTACACAGTGGAGGTGGTTTTGGGTCATTCGGAGTTAGCATGAATTAGTTAAAAATTGAGGAAGTTAGGCTATTTACTGGTCAATTTTGGCTGGGAGTTTTGGCTTCTTCTTTTGTGCGAAAATAAGTGATAAAATGCAATTCTTATCAAAACATGCATGAATGCTAATTATGCAGAATAAATGAAGAAATGCTAATGATTTTGAGGGATTTGAGCTTAATTAATCAGTTTTAGAGTGATGAATCTAAGATTCATCATCCTCCTATACTTAAACCATGCTCGTCCCTGAGCATCAAAAGAAATGCCATGAGGTCAAATGAGATTGGGTTCCATACCAAGACCATGAGCTGAAGGTGAAAATGAAACTAGACTTGACCTTTGGATTATTAGTGTGGTGGAACTTCTGTGAGACTTAGAATTTTAAAAACAACAGCCTTCAAGTTCTACACATCATTGTCACAGTTTCGGCTCAGAAGTCATCTTAGATCAATCATCTTCCCAAAGCATACCCTATGAACATTGAACAATCGACTCATGTGTGCGAAAGGTTTTAGCTCTTCCCATCCAAAATGCCGGACTACCATGCAAACCTCCTCTCCAGTAACTCATCCTCGGGAAGTCAGGTATTTCCTTCTAAGGTCTGCCACGCTGTGTTCACAATTGAAATGGGGGAGAAGTTATAAGAAGGAGAAAAGAGCTGGAGGGTGGCCAGTGTAGTCACCTCTCCTTGTGAAGCTGGACAGTGTAGCCAAGTCTCCACCAAGATCTGCAGGTTTTCTTGAAGCTTGGACCTTTTTGGTCAGATATTTATTTGATAGTGGCTTCTTTGTATTTAGATTTTTGGTGGTTTTGCTTGGATCTTATTGTGCCCCTACGGATATAGAATCTTTTTTTCCGTATATGTTTTGGGGTCTTAGAAAAAATTGTGCCCAACCGTCCATCCCTATTCCGAAGATTTATTTCAACTCGTACTCCGTCTTTAGTTTTCCACGCTACCAGAAAAGAAATTCACACAGTCTTCCAACACCCTGTTTGAGTTGAGCTAAGTGCATAGTCCGAGAGTACAAATTAATTCCCTATTCAAGAGTTGTACCTAGAATGAAGAGACCAGGTTAGACACTAAGAGTCAAACGTTGCACATTGTCATGTGGAACTCAAAGAATTAAGTCAAAGACCTGAAGCTTCTAAAATCATATTTCTCGGTGAAGTTTCTATGAAAATTAGGTGGATTAAGGTCAAGTCCAGACCACTCTCGATTTTTGCTCATAACTCGATTCAGAACCCAAAGGCTTTCCACAAATGCAAATGGATGTAATGCTGGATGAAGTGCAGGGGTGTGAAATGCAGACACAAGTGTTTTTACTTTTGATTTTTGATTGATTTTCTTGAAAAGGTTTTTTTCTATACAAAAATGAATACGAAGCCATTTTTTCAAAAATTTTGGGTTGGACACAGTCAGTGTTAGTAGCAGAACTCTTTTTTTTGTTTTTTTCAAGTTAGTTACCCACCCTGTAAATACATATAGACTTACATGAAAGTACGAGATATGGGTAAAATATACACAGTTTATATACAGAGCCCCCTATACTTAGCGAGTGATGTGTCCTCAGAGCACAAGAAGCGTAAAGAAGACATAGCTCGGGGTAAGCGTAAGAGAGTAAAAAAAGAAAACAAAAAAGATAAATTGGTCAGCCCCCCTATACTTAGGCTGTGAACAATCTAAGTATAGAAGAAGAGTGAAGATGAGGTGGTCGGAATATGTGAATGAGGAGCATATATACAGATGAGCATCGGTTCCACCTATACATAGACTCTGGTGAGCCAAAGTAAGGAAGAAGTGTGGAAATGAGGCGATCGTGAGAAGTAGTTGATGAGGGAAATGGTATATACAGTTGGCATTGGTCCTCCCATACTTAGGCCTTTTCCTAAGTAAAGGAAGAAGATGTACAAGGAGACCGTTGTGGTCGGGAGGGAGGGTGGGTAGCCGATGATCATAAAACATGAAATAAGTTATAAATAAAATAAAATTTTCATTGTACAAATAACCACAAATGTATATATTGTACAAAGGACCTATTTATTTAACATCATTATTTAACCTGTAAAAATCAAATAAAAATTGTTTTATATCCCTTTAATTATGTTGTAAATAAAAAAATCTAAATGAATTTTTGTAAAATTAATAAAATAAAATAAAAGTATAAAATATATAGGCATACTATAGATGTACATAATACACAATGTTATAAATACTATATATATGAATTCCTAAAAATAATTAAAAATCGCAGAAAAATAGCTTGAAAATAACAAACATTTTGTTTATTTTATTCATTTTTATTTTAAATTTAATACTATTTTTTATTTAATATTCTTTGATTAATTAAATGGAATTTTCAGATTGGCAGACCAGGGTTTGTTGACCTGGGTCAACCCTTTCTCTCAGTTGGGTCACACTCGAAATCTCATTGCCAGAGCCATTTCTCCCATTTACCCAGCCCGACTCCGACCCTTGTTTGCCTTTAAATTCGGATCTGAGATTCCTTATAGATCCATGATTATCGTGGATCCCTAGATTGGTCCAGATCTCCCAAGGGTTTTGTGCATTCTTCTGATCTTTCTAGAACACTAGGGTACACTATAAAGATGATCCTCTGCCTCCACTGATTCTCAGCTCATTCCTCGCGCCACCATAGCCCCTTAGCCACCTTTAGGAGAGTGACAGGATCCTAGAGGACCCCTTTGGAGCTTGAGTTGGTGCTTGATTGATTGTAGCTCACTACATGGCCGAAGACCTCCGTCGCGTATAGTCTCTCTAGCCCGACGTAGCAAGATCAATGGCAGGACCTGTCCCACACCTTCGTCGCACCTCGCTGTTCATCGTAGGTCATTCAGGTATCCATTATTTCCTTTCCATTTCGTTGTTCATCTCGATTTAGTTCATCAGCCACCCTCCGCCATCTTCGCTCGGACTACTACGTCAGAGCTTCGCTTCACGTACCTACCTGCACAGATCGACCCATCATCTCACCATCACAATCTGTATGCAATCTAACCCCCTATATCCTGCTCACCGGAAAAGGATTAGGATAGGTCTCCTCCCCTAATTTCGTCGGAGACCCATTTTAGTACGCACTATTGCTTCTCTCTTTTGCAGCAGTAATAACCTCCAGCTGAAGTTTGGTCTTCAAGATGCACTTCACTTTGTAGGTTAAGGAGCGTGAACGAGCCCATATTGACCCTTAGTGATCAGGTGGAGCACCTCTAGGTGTTGCACCTCCATCCCGACCATCCGACCATTTGCCGCCCCATCCAAACCAGTCAGTCGATGCGTAACACCTTCCGTAGTGTGCAGAACCCGGTAGCCTCCCAATCAGAGTAGTGGACCATATGACATCCATGATTGAAGTTAGCATAGAAACCCACTCTTCCCCGTTCATCCAGGGGGTCTCTTCTCCGTCAGATCTAGGGGTCCTCCCCACCCCCCCCCCCCCCCCCAGATCTGACCAGCACCGTACAATAATCCAAAAGCAGACCGTTGGATAGCACTACAGTGTCGCATCCTCAACGCACATCCCAGACATCCTCTATGATGTTAGATCATTTTTAGGAGTAGATTAGAACCGTACGCTAACGTCAAGCTCATAACAGTTAGATCCAACCATGTGTCGCCTCCCACCTGCAAGGGTATATTTGCCTTGCGCCCTTGTCTTTACTTTATTTACATTTCAGTCTAATAAGTGTAATAATTAGTTAAATACATTTTGTAGTAAGGACCATGTGCTTTACTTATTTGCATTTTAGTCCAGCCGATTCTAACTCAAATGCGTCCACACGTGTTTTTGTTGGATATTTACATGCTTTACCATGGACTTTCTTTTGGTTAATGAATGAGCTGAAGTTTTTATAGATTGCATTTATACCCAAATGAGTGATGATCATGTGGAGCGTGTGTTTCTTTCTAGAATAATTGCATTGTGGCTCATGTAGTTTGCTTGCTTGTTATTCTGTAGGCCCTAGGACTTAAATTATTTTGTAGGCCCTAAGACTTGCTTGTTATCATGTGGCTTCTTGGGATTTATATATATTCGTTTATTAAAAAACTAATAATAATATAATATAATATAATATAATATAATATAATATAGGCTGCCACGTGGCTCATCGTAGGTCATCTGATCTCGGCCGATCAGACGGCCAAGGCTTCTTCTCCTTCCTCTGCCATTCTCTCTCCCAATTTCCCAATCCCTTCATCGACTTCGCAAATCTCTGCCACCTTCCTCTAGCAGTTGTCCCGCTATCTCCTTGATCACCTTCCTTCCTCGATCAAATCCATCACGTCGACTCCATCATCAGTCGATCTGTTTCATCCCCTGATCTTGCACCTCTCTCCATCACTGATTCTCTTCTCCATTTAAGTCTTCAACGAATTCCATCAGATCGCCACCGCATACCTTCCATCTCCGGCGTTCCATCCATATCCCTATTTAACCCTCGTCGTAGTCCCTCTCCAAACTCATCCACTGATTGCCACAAGAATGAGAGGACCTGGCGATGACAGTGTCGGCCCTCCTTCTTCGGTGAGATACGATGCTCTGCCTCCGTGACATCGTCGCAGGACGCCTTGCGCAGCTGCTACGCTCTCCTTCTGTGGCTTAAGCCCTAACTCCTTCGACTCACCTACTCATACCATCTACACCTCTCCACCTTCATCTAGGAAGCTTTAGCCTCGGCTCCCATCGCCAACCGCTCCTAGCTGGAGCCAAGAGTCATTATCACCGACAACCACCTTCGTCTGCTCTGTCGTTGCAACTTGTGTTGCTCTCAGCCATCGCCACTGAAGAACGCCTGTCGAAACTGACCACTAGCAACTTCGATGACTAGAGTTGCTACAAGAGCACAACCACTGCCTCAGCAGCTCCGCCCGCAAGCCACTTCACCCGACGGAGCACCACTAGAAGAATCCCTCCTCACGTGATCCCACGTGCATTGGGGTGAGGTTATATGTGCCAAGCACCCTAGAGGATCACCATTTCACAGAAGACACCCCGCCTCCAAGGGAACGTGCTGCGGATGTGCCCCTTGGAAGTTTTGGATATAATTGCCTCTAGGGATAGGTAATTACCATTTACTCCTCATTCTACATTTTTGTTAAAATTATTTACAGTTAGACCCCTGACTTCCCTCTATAATTTGAGCTACATTATTACATCTTTTTATTATTTAAAAATTAGCATGATGTTCTATGATTAATTCTCTACACTATGGCATAATTGTTGTATTCTTCTATGCTGAGGTTATTTAACAATAAATATTCTTGCATAAAATTGCATACTTTGCCCATCTTGTGATTTAAAATTCACAACTAATAACGATATCTCCGAAAATTGTCAAAAATTCACAGATAGTAGAATTAATTGTATTGTACATCGTGCCAAAAAAGAATTGCATTTGCATGCATGTTTTAGTCTATAAAAATCATTTTTCTTATTTCAATCTTTAATTTTTAATAGGTATTAAACCTCGTATTTTCAAGGTTTAGAATTTTTCTGAGGTCAATCACCTAGTGATAGATCTTGGATAATTTTATTCTTTGAACGTAAATAGGTTTAATATTTATTATAATTAATTATTGAAATTCACTTTGTTTGCATTCATAAATTCATAAAATATTCATCTTGCATCAGAAAATTCCAAAACAATACAGTGATTTGTTTCATTATGGTTGACATCTCGGCCAAGTTTCATAATTTTTGGACATCGTTTGATTGAAATTGCTTTTTAGTCCTTAAAATTGACCACTTTTGGATTTACATCTACAAATTGCATTAAAAATAACAAAAAAATTTGCGTTGAAAACCACACACGAAAATTGATAGACATAATTCTCGGTTTTTTCTTTACCTCCTTGAGTTTGACCTTGGGACTTATCCAAGTAAAATAAACATAAAAACCACTCCGAATAAAATTGATTAGATTAATTGTGTTTAGTCTTTGATCGATTCTGAATGCCTTCCTACAATGAAACGACAAATTAATATTTCAAACGCCTAATAATCACACAAATTAAAGAGGGTTTTCGTGATTCGTCACTATGTATCTTTTTTTTCTTCACATCATAAAAAGATTCCTCCTTATGAAGATGCAGAAGCCATTCTGGTTCATATGGCTAAGCTATTAATGCCACAATTCAATTGAATTTTCATCATGAATGGCATCACTATAACAATTTGTGCATAACATAGAGGTTATTGTTTTCATTTATCCCTTGAGCCACAACAAGAGTACACTTGATAAGCTTTCATTATACACCACCAAATATGTTGCAGTAATCTTCATCATCAAGCTTTCTATGGATATCAATTTCAGAAGCATATCACGAGAATGTCTTACAAATTTTAGCTTCAAAAGAACTCTAGCAGAACCATTACTTAACTTTAGATAAGGAGCCATTACCTAATCTAGGAGTGCCAAATTCACTAGAAGTATAAGATGTGAAAAACTTCATGTTAGAGACGATTTGTATAGTATAATCACTTTTAACTAGTCAATAAGTATCATCTTTAAAGACATTCACCATGTCCATGTCGGACACAATGAGTAAATTGTGCCCATTAACAACGATAGCAACATTGTCGGCCTTATTATTATTTTCTTGATTATTTCTTTCTGTTCCTTTTTGAGTTGGAAGCAATAGTTCTCGATATTTCCGCCCATCCCCTTCTCAAACGCATGTTATCTCAGCGATACAAGTGTAATTGGAAAAAGAAAAGAAGAGTATATGTGTAATTTTTAGAAAATTGTTGGGGTGCAACTATAAGAAAATTTTACTAAATTGAGCTTTTATTAAATAAATCATGGTTTGGGCCTATTTCACTAATAATAAAACTAACATAAGGGTACAAATAGAAACTGTGCAAAAGGGTAGGGACACAACTAATATTGCAAAAAAGGAGGGGAACATTTGAGATAACTAATAGAAAAGAAGTTTTTTTATTGTAGCATTCAAATGACAAAATGAGGAATCCTCCTATTGCTTATCACTCTGTAAATTGTCAACATTTTAGTCATAAAGTGAAGATAAGATTTAAGGTTTCTCTCATTATCTCTTCATCCGCTGCCTCTCCCATCAAAAAATATCAACAACTACCACTTATCTAGCAACCTTATCAAGCACAACCCACATATCTCTTATTATCCTCTCCCTCCTATCGAAAAGAGAATAACAAATAACGACTATGCATCCCTTATTATTCCTCATTATTCTCTCCATCCAATCAACAGAAATAACACATTATTCCACTTTGTCTCTCCATATCCCATATCCCTTGTTCCTCTACCAAATTGCCCCTTAGTGGAAAGTAATTCTCAAATTCAAAAAGGTACTGAGAATGCTACATGTTCTATGTGGTCATCAAAAGAGGAAGTTCTACTTCACAAATTTTTGGAAAATGTTGACTGCCATTATTTTAGATGAGTGTCTTTGCTCCACTTATACACACCATCACTGCGAACATGTTATAAGTATGAACTGGGTTTTAAAAATGTAATTGAAATAGTTGGTTCAATTGGTTAAACCACGAATTGGTGTCCAACCAATAAGTTTTTACTTAGAAAATTAAAATAATCCAATATTAGTTAAACTTTGATTGGAGCACTTGACCTAGTTGAATTAATTGAACTAAACTATTGGTTCAACATCCTTTTTTGACATAAAAATAGTTTGTATATATTTAACAAAATGCAAATTCTTAAAAACTATCCATAATCTATTTTCATTTTAACACATAGTATGATACTACTTTATCTCTTCTCCTTTCGTGTGTGCTTATGACCCGATATTGTTTTTTGCTTCCTCCCTTACGAGTATTGCCTCTTTCTTCCCAAATTGTTCTTGTGGTTGTTTCCTTCCAACAACAACAAACAATGCCTTCTCGTAAAGACAAATCATCAGGCACACTATGACAAGCGAGAAATTAACATGTGTCATCAATTAAAATATGAATAGTTCTGAAATTGTTAATTTTAGACACTAAATATATGCATTTATACAAATTTGATAAAAATATATTTATTAGGGTTGTTATCACATGTGCCCCTCTTATATACTGCAATATCAGTTATACCCCTCTCTTTTTTGGAATATCAGTTGTGCCTCTGGCTTCTTCCACAGTTATCACTTGTATCCATCAAGTTAGTTGTCGTCCATCTACATCCCAAATGGGCGTTAATTTTTGGGATACAAAGGAAAGTAGATTGACTAACTGCGGAATCTCCATTTCATTACCTTTATTCTTTCATTTTGGTAATAAATTCATGGCTAAATGCATGTATATATGTACAAATAACACTCAATAATTGATAAGAAATACTGCATAATTATTGACATTTAATTCAAAGATAAAAGAATAAAGGAAATAAAATAAAAAGAATGAAGTGTTAAAGACATTGAGTGACCCTAGACCTTGAGACCCAGTCATCATGATGATTGATCAACAAGCAATAGAGTAGGGGGAGATAGGGCAGATAAACTATACAGAAAACACTCAAAAACCTTAATTTACTTTGATAATAAATAGACTTTTAGACCCTATTTTATTTTCCTGTTTTTTTACATAAAATAATAAAACCCCCTACATGAAACTTGTATCTAAAAATACAAAGAAAAATACAAAATTAACTCACTCAAAAAATAATATACAATGCACCTGAAACATATAAAACAAAAAAGGAAAGAAAACTTCTCAAACGTGTATCTTCTCCATACAGACTCAAACCTGAAAAAACTTACCTTTATTATTCATAAAATTAAATTATCTACTTAATGATTGTGGTTTCATTAAAAATGGAGTTAAGATGCAGAAGTTGGTATTTGGGTCCCTATTGTACTATAGACATGTATATAATATTCAATATATTTATTCTTTATATTTTCATCTTTCTTATATTTTTATATACTTTAAATATTATTTAAAACATATCTAACTAATAAAAATAAAACCATTAATAATTCATTAAAATAAATAAAGTATTATAATACATAGGTAACGTATACCTATATAATACATCAACATATTTATTTAAGTAAATAAATAAAATAAAAAATACAATAAAAATTTGTAAATATGTAATTAAATAATTTATAAATATATAAAATTTGTAGATATAATAATAAAATATAAAATACAAAATAAAAATCAAATACCTCATATATAGGTAAATATACTTATAACTATACATGTAATATTAATACCCAATAAATCACCTTGTAATAATAAAAAAATCATAATAAAATACAACACAAAAAATAAACGTTTTTATGTTTTGAATTTTATTTATAATTCATTTTCTTTTTATTTTCATTTATTTGTTCTATTTCTCTTCGTTTTGTCGTTTTATGGCAGGCATGGACAGATGGGAGCTCGAGAACTATTGACTGTGGGTCAACTATCCTCCCTCCCTAGTCATGCACTTGTCAGAGTGCAGGACCATCTTTTCTCCTATTTCTCCCCCATGATACACAGCCCAAGGCACTTCGACTTCTTCATGAAATATCTTCTTTTTACATCCATCTTACACGCTTGACCTTCCCCTTGGGCAGTCGAGCATCGATCCGCTCGAAAACCCTTGCTCCTTAGAGGCATTTTAGATTGTGTATAAATAAGAAGCCCCTCCTCCCTTTATCTTTTTAATCCTTTCTCTCTCACAGTAACCCTCAGATCTACCCAATACTGAGTTGAGAATGGTGACAACGTCCTCTTCGAGTGATTTGCAATGTGCATGAGGCAGTAAGGAGGTGATCCGAGCCTCGTTGTACCTCTTGGCAGAACTTCATGTGCTCCATGTTCTCCGAGCCGATACAAGATCTTTTCTTGCACTTTTAGGTAGCTTTTAATTCATTTAATGTAGTGTGGTTTCGATTTGATGCAATTTCCGTGTATTTTAGCTTATATCCAATGATTTTTGTTCATTGGAGCATTAGGCTCCGACCATCGTTCCTAGATTGTAACGCCTTGTTGCACCCACCGGACCACCTCACCTCACTCCCTTCCTTTTCTCCATCTCTATAGCCATCCCATTCACCCTTATCGAGTCCTGAACAAGTCTCTGAGTTCAATTTCTATCGCCATTGTCGGACCTCCATTGCCATACCTTCACCTACGTCCAAAATGCCTAATAAAAAGCTAGGGATCTCTACATGTGCTTGCTCTAACTAACCATGCATGTCCCAGGAGGAAATGGCCTCAATTGAGGCATTTTGCATCTAAGAACAACACTCCCTGGAGCTTGGACTTCTTCGAGACTCTAGCAACTCATCGATGGGTTCTGGACATCCTTGATGCCCTCAGACACTACGGCCCAGTTGCAAGCACACATAGAGCATCCGAGCAGTGAGGGAGGAGGCTGGAGGTGCGAGCTATCGACAATTGAAGGAGCAACCCGTGGTGGTTCTTTCCTAGTTCTTCTTGGAGGCTCGTATATCATTTGATCTTGTGTGCTATCCAGTTTGTTCAGAAGCAACCCGATCCTGAGGCATGCAGAGTATCTGATCAGGCCTTGATCCAATCATTGTCGTTCATCAATGAAACGACATCTTATAATCCAGACCATCCGCATTTAATGGAGATATGTGGAGCACGCTCCACCGCTTGATCACTCCCTTTAGTGGGTAAATTTCAATATTGTCCTCTCATTTTTGTGTATTTAATATTTAGTTTTTAAAGCTTTCATTGCCATTGTAATACTTTTGTAAAATTTGCAAAGACCCCCTATACTTTCTTGGATATTCCATCAAGGTTTGTGTTAGCTCTCCTCACGTGAACCCCCACGTGAGTAGGCCATTTTGCGTTGATATCCTTACGAGTTCGGTTATTTTGGTTTAGTTCTGGAACCTATTAAAATTATGTAAACTTTTGGGTTAATTTGCACGCATACACTCGGACATTATTTTTATTACAAAATTACCCCTTCCAGGCTTGTAATTGTTTATTTATTTTCTATTTTTGTTAATGAGCTCATGTATTTGTTAAATCTTGGGAAAATTACACTAAATGCTTTAACTCATGCTCGCACATGCCCGTATTTTTTAATTAGCACTTTATTGCATTTTTTATTTATTAAAAATCATTTAGGGGGGATTTTCTCCTTGTAAGCATAAAAAAACAAAAAAATATAATCCTACTTTAAAATTTCCAAAAATTAAGGTATATATTACTACATATTACAACTCCGGACCAAAAATCACATAAAAATATAAAAAGAAAACACTAAAAAGTAAAAAAAACATTAAAACTCATAACCATTATTAAAAATTATATAAAATTAAAAAAAATTGGTTTTTGATTTTTACTTATAATATATACTATATATAAAAATAGTTTTTGGAATTTTTAACTTATTAATTATTTTTAAAAACCAAAACAATTCGTCTTGTTTATATAACTCAATGTTTTTATATTTAAATAACTAAAAATATATAAGAATTGGCAAAAATTAAAAGAAAATCACAAAAATAGAGAAAAATATTAAAAACACAAAAACATACATTTTATTATGTAAATTTTGACTATATATAGTTATACTTAAAAAATATAAGACCCTATATAGACTATATATATTATATTACTTATATACATATTATTATTACTATTACTAATTATAAATACCTATTATATATTTTAAAACCATTAAAAAATAAAAAAAGATTATTTTTATATATAATCTTAATTTATATATTTATTATATATCTTATTTTTAAATATATATCTAATATTACTATATATAATATATCTTAAAAAATAAAAGAAAATAAAAATCACAAAACTAAAAAGAAAATAAAAATTCAAAATTCAAAAATAAAACAAAACAAATATAAAACATTAAAAATAAATATAATTAAAAATCCACAAAATCAAATAGTAGAAAAAGTACAGAAATAGTTGTTTATTTTCATCAATAAATTATAATTATACCTATCTACATTTGCTCTCAATGGTTCGACCCCTACTACTTATCATTGTACATCTTTTATGGGGTGTATTAAATTTCACCCAATACATTTATTCCTTGTTTATTCATATTGTGGGTTGGTTATTGTCTTAGTTGATTGATTGGGTACCAAGAGTCAAGGGAGGCACTGCTATAGTGACTGCCAGATCCGACATGTTGGACACTACAAGCCCTCCAAGATCAGATGTTAGGTTCCCCGATCTTCTGACTAAACAAATGGTGACGTTGACAGGGAGCAATGCTTAGGATAGGGTTATATATATTATATGTATATTTATATGTCTTTTCCTTTTCTTTTCTTTTTATAAATAATCATTTATGTGCTATTGACTACTTTGTTGACTTCTTTGCGAGGGACCGCAGAACAAAGCTGTCTTTTTAGAAAGACGAGGCACCCGAGCTACATGGAGATCAGCTCTTTCTTAGTAAGCTGATTGGAAAGAGAATGGGAGAAGATCAAGGAGACTAAGCATTGCAGATTAGTAGTAGCCCTTAGTGTAAAATTTTTATTTTAATTTCTGTGAGAAAGACACTTTTATTTTTGTGATTATTATTATAATATACAGGTACTTGGACATTTGGTCACTATTCGGGCCTATTTTACCAAGTGTTTGTTCACTTGGGGGCCCACTCAGTTTATATGGTTTTCTCACCTTCTACCTTTTGTCCTCCATATTTTCCATTTATTTTGTTTTGTTTCTCATGTTTTGAGTTTTGAGTTTTTCGCTTTTAGTTACTTTGTTTTGTGTGATTGCAGCCCCTAGCCTCAGGTTTCTATTTGGATGGGCCTGGTATACTTTGCTCCACACACCTAAAAGAATTATGTTCCTATAGATCGTTGGAGTTAATCAAATTAATAAATATGTTCTTGATGAATACTCATTTCATTGCCTTTATTCTTTCATTTTGGCTTTTAAATCCTAGATAAATGCATGTATATATCACTAATTTTTTAAAATGAACACTTTTTAAACTATACAAAATACTGCATGAACTACTCTATAAATACTATATTTATTTCCAAAGTAAATGAAAAAAGAAAATAAAAAAAGAATGAAGTTTCAAAGATGTTGAGTGACCTTAGCCCCCGAGACTTAGTCATCTGACTTAGTTGACAAGGAATAAAGTAGGGGGAGATAGGACGCCAATTGTATAGATTTCACAGGCTAAAAAACCTAAAAATATAGGTTAATAGTTATGTTTTGCCACCTATTTTATTCTTTATTATTTACACATCAAATCAATAAACTTTAAACATGAAACTTGTAGATAAAAATGTCAATAAAAATACAAATTTATTTCATTCAAAGATAATGCACAGTGTGCCCAGGACACACAACATAAAAAGCCACAAATAAAACTTCACAGACGAGTATCTACTCCATAATGTATCAAAATGGACAAAAACACCTTTAATTGTAAATAACTTTTAATAAGCTATTTAATGAAGTTGGTTTCACTTAATTTGGAGTTAAGATGCAAAATAAAGGTTTTGAGCACCTATTGTGCAATATACATGTATCTTATTCAATATATCCATTCATTATACTTTTCAAATTATTTTGATTTTATAAAACTATAAATATCATTTAAAAAATTGTTCATAATTAAAATAAAATAAAATCATCAAAATAAAATTAAAATAAATCAATTCCCTTTTATACATAGATAAAGTATACCCATATACTTATAATGTATATATACATAATTATTTAAGTGTGCAAACATACTGAGAAAAATAAAATAAAAATACCCAAATGTGTAGTAAAATAAATCACAAACATATAAAATACTTGTATAAAGCAATAAAATGTACAATATAAAATAAAAATAGAAACACCCAAATACAGATATTTATACCTATATCTTACATGTAAAAATCAACTTGTAATAAAAGGCCTCATAAAAATAAATAAAAATATGTATAAAATATTATAGGAAATTAGAAATATTTTTTATTTTATAACCAAAAATTAATTGATTAATTTTATATTTTTTATCACGTTTACAAATAAATTCCGTCTCCCTTAATGCGTAATTTAAAAAAAAACAAAATCATCGGAGCGTTGGCTTAGGTACCAAATTGACCGCACTCTGATTGAGTTCTGAACTCACTCTAGTTCCATTACCTTCCTTATTTCTTTCTTCACAATAACCTTTGTTTCCCTAATGAATGCTGCAAGGAATCACATCGCCGGACTCCACTCCTTCGCCTTCGTCAGAGTCCCACCATCCTGTTGCCATGTTGCTTCTGCAGCTTCAAAAGAAGGTCGAGGAAATATCCCTCTAACCCCTTAACATTTTTGGGCAGATCTACGACAGCGAAGATCACCTAGAGCACCACCTAAATCTTTGATCATGGACTCCAGGTTAGCCGACCTCCTGGGATCTCCTATCAAGATTTGGAACTCGTTGAGTTGCATGTCGAACGTACGAGGATCCCAGGAAGAAGGAGAGCATCTCAGAGAAGAAGAAGACTGGTGGCAACCTAGAGTGTCAAATCGAACTCATCGGTGGCAAGTTCTTCTCAGTTCGTCCAGCCACCTTCTCGACCGTATGATCAAAGGCGGTACCCAGATCTAATCTGAGCTATTGAATCTAATCGAAGAGACATCCTACAAGAAGTTTTGGATCTGCCAAGTGGATCGCCTTCCGACCTCCGATCAGTGGGCATTTAAGTGGTAATTGATGCATACACCCTCTGCCTTTTGTATTACATAAATAGTGTTGTAAATACTTTATGAAGTGTAAAATTTAGTGGAACAATTGCAACAACAACCCCCATACATTTTGCAAATTACAAGAAGGACCAATGCTAGCTCAGCTAGGTATTTTGCTTGTATCCCATTGCGACTTTTCATAATTCATTTTAATCTATAAAAAATCAAGTTCAAGTTCAAAAGTTTTTAGCATTTTTTCACATGGCCCCTCTTATTTATTTTTAAATGCAAAAATACCCCTATCAGCTTAGTTATTTCTGTGCATGTTTGTTTATTTTCAATATATATCATTCATACTCCAAAAATCATAGGGAAATAGGATAATGTGTCTGATAACATGCTTGTTCACGCCATTTAATTTATCTTGCATTTCACGCATATTAATAAAAAATGCATACTTATTCCATATGCCTTAAAAAATATGAAACCTATTCTAAAAATTCCAAAAAATAGGAGTTATCTATTATTATTATTTGCACCTACAGACCAAAAAACCTAAAAATAGAAAAATAAAATCACTAAAATTTAAAAATATCCAAAATTCTTATGAAAATTAGAACAAATCCAAAAAATATTAGTTTTTATTCTATATATATATAATCTACATATTAAAAATGATTTAGAGAAATCTTAAACCTAATTGCTATTTTTAAGCCTCAAATCAATTCGGCACATTTTAAAAGACAATGATTTTGTATATTTTGGACTATAAAAATGCCTTAAGTTTAGCAAAAATACCCATAAATCACAAAAATAGAAGAAACCCATAAAAACACAAAATTATTTTATTTAGTAAAATTTGAACATTTGTAGCTATAATTATAATTATAATGCCCTAAATAGTCTATGTATACCTATATATAGTTATATATAATTAATAGTATTATTAATTATTATAAACACCTTGTAAATAATTTAAATCCATTAAAAATATAAAGGTCTATTCTTAGGTATTTTTTTGATTTTTATATTTGTATTATATATTTTGTATTATATATTACCTATATTATACATATTACATTATATATGTATCTATATTGATATATATACCCTTTATTATATACTAAAAAGAAAAGTAAATTAAAAATATAAAATATAAAAAGAAATAAATTATAAAATCAAAACTAAAAAATAAAAAAACAAAAACCCAAAAAATACTTGATTAATTAAGTGAATATTGTACATCTATACATTATTATTTATTCATGATTTATTTATAAATAATAATATTGCTACACTGACTTGTTTCCTTATGTTCGACCCCTACCTGCTTGTCCACTATAAATATTCATTATAGGGTATAATAAATTTTAATCCATTCGCACTTGCTTTCATGGGTTAACTCTTATATTGTGTGGGTTAATTGTTGTTTTGATTAATGGGATTCGTGAGCGGCCACTTCAGCGACTATGGTCTGCCTTGTGATACCACACGATCACCTTGCTCTATCTTTCTATTAAACAAATGGCGCAGTTGCCAAGGAGAAATGGAGTGTAGCACGTAGTTTCATTATGTACATTATTTTCTTCTTCATTTTTCTGCTCTTTATTCTGATAATTATTTTATATATTCTGACGCATATCTCTTTGTCAACTTTCTTGTAAGGGACCGTGTGGTGACGGTGAATTCCTAGGAGTTTGACGCACCCGAGCTGTGAGGAGACCAACCCATTATCTAATTCGGCTAGTTGGAGGGATCAAGAGAAGGAGATGGAGAGACTAGGAGAGAAGCACACTTTCAGTGTAGATTTTTATATTTTGTGAGAAAGTGTTTATTTATTTTTGCATATTAGTTGTAATAAATTGGACACTTAGCCCTCTCTACACTTCACGATGTTCATTGCACGCGTGATTGTTCACCCGGTGGCCTCGTCGATTTCTTGTTGTTTTTCATCATCTTCTTCATTTTTATCCTCCCTATTTTCCCACTTTTTCTCTTGATTTCATGTATTTTGAGTTTTTTTGCCTTTATTTTTCTTTGTTTTATGTGATTGAGCCCCAAGGTATAGGATCTGCTCGACTCGGTAAATTAGGTCCAAATACCTAATAGAAGCATGCACCAATAATTCTTTATGTTTGTACTTAGTCAGATATTTAATTGTTGATCACTTGGACTTGAAACCTTGTATCGTGAGAGACTCTATACAGCACTTGTAGGACCCGTTGTGGCGGGCACCGAAAAGTCTCCAAGATCGGACCCTTAGGTTTCATTTCTAGATATTCAATATATGATTCATCACGATAAATAGCAACTCCTGTTAGGATGCTTTCATCATTTTGCATATCACCATATAATTTAAATATCTCGATTCTACCTTGCATTCTGCATGGAGAGAGCTGGAAAGCACTGTAAGTAATTCTAACTTTGCATGCATCATTAGACAATAAGGTAAGATTTCTACCTTATTTTCAACTTGCAAGGCTTTTTTACCTCTCCCCCAGTTTTGTATCACTTAAGATTCAAAAAGAAAATAAATAAATCATTAGGTGAATTATGTTGAACAATACTCAAAAAAAGTGAAAAAAATTAAAACAAAGGGACTGTTTAATAAACTTTGGCCTAAATTAAAATTCATAATAAATCATCATTGTTTGGGATTCATAAAGCCCACATTGTTTTCTGGTACATTCTAGACTAAGTGAGGAGCAACCCATAAGGATTAGAGCCTACATCCTGATTTTTGGCACCTTGATTATCACCTGGTTTGGCCAAGTATTAGCGCTTGTATCGTATGTGATCGAGTAGGGCCTTGTCATCGATCGTGTTTCCACCTTGTGTAGAACATCGACTTGGTCTGAAGTGCTGAGCCTAGGACACACCCACATGGGTGTGTTTGTCTCATCGGTTTGCGGCCAAGTACCTTAGTTGTGGGGGAAGCATTGGTTTATCCTATTGGCTTTCTCCTCTATTACTTTGGTTGAGTAGTCGCCCAAGCATGAGATCAAGAACCTCTAAGTGCACAGATCACATGTTACAAAAGAGGTGGAACAAGTGTGGAGAACTTTTCTAGCGGTACACACGCTCATATATAGTTAGTGCTCTTAAGGACTTGTTATAAGATTTCCTAAAAATAACAATAAAATTGAAAAGATAAAAATAGTTGAACTCTTACAACTTCACTTGTGTTGAGTGGGTGAATCCATCCTTGTCTCGTGTTTGTTTGAATTAGATCTAGGTCAAAGATCCAGTCTCGTATTGCACACCTTTTCATTTCATTTATTTTCATTTTCTTTGACTCTGCTCATTTTGAGCCTTCATCTTCTTACCTCCACTTCATCTCACTCTATTATTGATCATTGTATCTTCTATTCCTCATCTAATCCTCTTGTTCCTCCAAGATGATGACTCGTGGATGGTTTAGTCGGGACCCCACCAAAGCCCACATAGATTCCACGAGTCCATCATCTTCAATAATTTGAGATGATTCCTGAGAACCCGATTCAGATCATGCAGACCGATATCTAGACTGCTGAACTTCTTCCATTATTTCCATAAACCGAGATCATTCTTGTCCTGCCATTTGCCCCTTATGGATGGCGATCGATTTTAGACAATATCAAATGCTCCATTGAGATACATCTGTAATTGAGCTTAATTCCAGATCATCCATCCTTCCTGGTGCTATAGTTTTCCAGCTTGATCAGGGTATATTTTCATATATAGATCAAGAGACAGGCATGTACACTGTTCAGATCAATTCCTCTGAGTTTGATTCAGAGATGGCTCCTCAAGGGAAAGGAAAGGGACCGAACCAGCCAGAGTAGGGATAGTCAGATCAGAATACTCTGAATGCACAACTGCTTGAATCCATCCTGGCCATATAATAGTAGATGACAGATCAGGCTCTTACCCAGGTTGCATTCCAAGAAATGTTGGATGATATGAGGGGAGAGAGAGAGAGAGAGAGAATAGAGGAGGAGTAAGAGGAGATGATGAAGAAGAAGAAGATGGAGGCCATGGAGGACCCACAGATGAGCCTTGGAGAGAAAGACCCAAGAAGACTCTCAAAGAAACTTATAATCCTGGCACTAGTCAGATGATAGAGTGAATACAGATCCCTGTAGTTCACATACATTTCGAGCTCAAGATGTAGTGTCTTTCTTTTCTGCCCTCATTCCATGGGAATACAAATGAGAAACTATACATCCATATGCAACACTTCTCTCGCATTTATTGAAAAACTCACTACAACAACATCCCGTTGGGTGTAGTCAGAATGATTACATTCCCCTTTAGCCTTCAGGAAAAGGATCTTTATTAGATGAACCATCTGGGGAAGATCATGACGACCTAGGAGGAACTAAAGTCTGCGTTCCTCCAAAAAATTATCTGTTGGGTTGTCTGAATCAGATGCGAACATGGATCAACAACTTCTCCCAGTGCCCACACGAATCGATACATGAAGCATGGGAGATATTTCGTGTTTTAAAGGAGAAGTTCCCCCATCACGACATACTAAAGACCAGCTTGTTCCAGCACTTTTTTGGGGGCCTGACTCCAGATATCCAGAGGCTAGTTGATGCCGCCTGTGGTGGCTCGCATTTCAACAAGGATGAGGATGTTATCTGGAGCATCTTTGAAGAAATGACCGAAGGAGAGGCCGCTCTATCATCATCTCGTGCCTATCAGTGACAACCATAAATCCACCAAAATCCCTTCAATATGGCAGCAGCCAGTGAGCCAGACAGGGATGAGAGATCCGACCTCAGCATCATCGGGAGCCACCTCTCGAAAGTTGGTATTATTGAGAAGAGATCACAGAACTTAGAGAAGTTGTCTGTGATCGAACAAAGGACCCAGCACTTGTACAAGCTAGATCAGATGACAAAGCATCTAGAGCTACTTATTTGCACCATCAATGCCATGCAGTCTGTGAGCCTAGTCGCCACCACTCCAGCTGAGCTGAAGGAACCATCATCTCCACAACAACCTCATCCGAGTGCAACTTCGCCTATGTCCAGCATGTATACTACATGCAGGCTCCTGACCAGACACCACCGCCATCTCAGCAAATTGTCCTCTACCAGCCTGAGCTCCAGCCCCCTTCTTACGATCCATTCTCTGCACCACCACCGATTATCCAAGAGGTAAACGGCATCAAAAATAACGATGCCCAATTGGCCCGTCCAGAAAAACAATAGTAGGGACAATCTTCAACAATTCAGTTGTATCACCAACATCAAGGTGGGAGGTTTGTTCAGGGATCTCACCAGCTCAGTAGCAAACTCCGTAGTGTCAGAACAACTGGAGGAAAAACCAGTAGTGCCAACAGTCTGCATATTGTCAATATCAGCCATATCAACAGTATGCAAGTGCTTCTTACAACCAGTATTCCCCTCCTCCATAATTTCATTAGCAACAACCCCCTACTCATGACCATGATTCTCAAAGTTCCCAGCCTCAACAGTACCGTTCTCAACGTAGGAAGAATGTTGAATCATTCGAGGCCACTCCTATAAACCCAACGCTTGACTGCTTGTCCCAACTCGTCAAAGGCCTCACAGATATGTCCAAGAAGTTAGATGACCTTACTGCCATTAAAATTCCAATTCCAGCACAGGTTGAGGTCAACCCCAACAATTTCAAGCGCAAAGAGCAGGTAGTTTGTGATGTTTCCACCAATCCAGCAGAGTCTGATATTTCAAATTATGATTTGTCTCATGCAGTGACTCTTAGGAGCAACAGAACCTTACAGCTATCTACCACCGCCAAGGGGAAGAATAAAGTGACTTCTGGAGAATCATCTTCTACATCAACTGGATCAGCAGCAGAGCTGGGTGAGGAAGAAGATGACCCATACCAGATACTGGACACCACCACCGTCAAGAGAAAATTTCACAAAAAATCAGTAAAAAGAACTTTTTATAAAAAGAAATGAAGATCCCAATCTGAGAAGGATTAGCCTTGGAGGAGCCCTTACCAACAGCCGATCCAGAGCACCCTGATGAAGCCCAAGCTCATGTTGATAGATTTTTGCATGTTTCGCGTGGGGGCCCATTTGATGTCCAATCATTTGTAAATAAGTCTATAATGAATAACATTGAATTTTCTTTTGTGAATATTATGCAGCAACGAAAATTACCAAAAAGATTAGAATTTCAAAAACTACATTGTCGATCCAGGAGTGGTTGAAATTATTGATAATCTTATTATGAAAATGCCTCTCATAAAGGCCATGAACTACATGTCAGTTGTTAAGAAAGGGTTAAAAGAGGCATGTACCTCCAAGCATCTGAACCACAAGAACAAGCGCAGCAGAGGCGAGAAGCACATTCCAACCATGGCGATAGTAAATGCAATCAGTGGCCTCCCCCAGAAAAAGAAAGACAAGGGAGCACCCAATATCAACTGCTAAATTTTTGACCAAGTCTTTGAGCGAACTCTACTTGATAGAGGGTCTTTTATAAACCTCATTCCTTCCTCGCTACTGGAAGAATCTGGTCTTGGACTGCTTAAGCCAACAAGAATGATCATGAAATTCGCAGATCAATCCCCGTCCAGAGGTATGCTGGAGGATTTTATCATAACGGTGCATGATATGAAATTTCCAGTTCATTTTACAGTCCTAGACATGGACTCGACTACCCCGTTAATCTAAACTCCCATCATTCTTGGTCAACCATTCCTTCATACAGCTGATGCCGTTGTTGACTATGGATTTGGGGAAGATCACCTTCCGTGCTAGCTCTGACAAGATCACTATGGATATGGTTAGCGAGCCGAAAGCTGCATCTGAAAGAGGGAAGCCAGAATTAGCAACTCATGACGGTGACATCATTGATGTCAGTGATAAGCAAATCTCTTTGGATAATTCCTTCACATAGGAATTCCTCTCTTCATAAGTGATTGGATAGCATAGACAATGCAAGCTTCCTTGTCGATTGGGAGACTAATTCAGAATTTGAGTCACTGATCAGCATGTTTGAAGAAGATTCGAGCTAGACAAAACATGAAAAATTCATTGCAGATATGCTCAGCACTTTCATTTTAAAGCCAGGAGTGACAGAGATGGACAACACCTCATTGAAATTAGCAGATCACTCAATAACCAGCATAGTGTCCGAAGTAGCTGTGGAGTCAGGCCAACCATTTCTAAAATTCAAACTGCTCACGGTGGTTCTGAAGTACGCCTTCTTTGCGTGGTGAAGAGAACATGTATCCAGTTGTCATCAGCAGTTGCTTGAGCTCGGATCAATTCTAGAAAAGAACCGCAAGCCGCTTGGTTGGAACATATCCGATCTCCGCAGGTTAAATCCAATTCCGTGCTCACACCACATCTATCTTGAAGAATATTGCAAGTCGTCCTGAGAATTTCAAAGAAGACTGAATATGAATGTACAAGACGTAGTTATGAAGGAACTCATGAGATGGAGCGAAGCAGGCTTCATTTATCCCATCTTCGACTCCAAATGGGTGAGCCCACTGCAAGTAATTCCCAAGAAATCAGGTCTCAACATGGTAAAAATGACAAGGAGAGGAGATCTCTACCTGAATACTGACATCGTGGTAGGTGTGTGTAGACTACCGCCATCTGAATGCCGCAACAAATAAGGACCACTTCCATGTTCCATTCATTGATCAAGTTATTGAGAGACTCACACAGAAGGAATACTTTTGCTTTTTGGATAGGTTATCCGAGTACAACCAGGTGTCAATCTCCCCTGAGGACAAAGAGAAGACAACTTTCCCTTGCCCGTTTGGTACCTAAAGTGGGGCACCAAAAATATCCTAAATCGTCGCCACTACTTCAGGGTTGGTCAACCTTTTTTAAAATTTTATATCTCTTCCAAAATAGGGAAGAGATCGGAATTATCATGTACACAAGGATGTCTAAGAGCAATATGTACAATGTTATCCTTAAAGGGTGGGTGGATGGGAACTGTGGTGTGTGTTTGTGTGGACATGTGTGTTGGCAACGGTGCCCTCTCCTCACAGGTTATCCCTGCTAGGTGTCTTCCACTATTATCTTTTTGTATTTTTGCATTTTTCTCATTTTTTGTATTTTTGGTGATTGTTTAGTCAGAAAAGCGAAGCGAGGCAGTCATATGTTCTCACAAGGTGGACCACAGTCGATGAAGTAGCCACTCACTAAGCCCAATGACAAAAACAATAATTAACCCACAATAGATAAATAATGCTATCAAATCAGGTAATATAGATCAAAGTTTATTATAACCCAACAATGAATGTGTATAGTGGACAAGCGGGTAGGGGTCGAACACAGGGAGACAAGTTGGTGTAGCAGGGATTATTATTTATAAATAAATAATGAGTAAATAACAATGAATATATGTACACTTTTTACTTAATCTATTAATGTTTTTATGGGTTGTAAATTAATTATTTTTTTAGATTTTTATTTTTTATATTTTTTATGTTTTTAATTTCATAATTTTTATTTTCTTTTTATTGTTTTCTAATTTTTTATTTCCTTTTTATTTTAATATATAAGATGTATATATAAGGGTGTATATATATGTACTATGTGTAATATAAGTGATATATATGTAATATGTAATAAATATAGAAAAAATAGAAAATATAAGAAAGAATGGTATTTTTATTTTTTAAAGGATTTAAAATATATTTAAAGAATTTGTAATAAAAATAGTTATTATAATAAGTATATAGGTATACAGAGGTATGAACAGGCTATATAGGGTATTATATATAAATATAGCTAAAAATAGTCAAAATTTACAAAATAAAATATTTTTTGTGTTTTAATTTATTTTTTTGCGTTCTAGATATTTTCTTCTATTTTTGTAATTTTTTGGATATATTTTGCTAACTTTAGGTATTTTTAAAGTCTAATATATAAAATCAAGGATTTAATAAATAGGTTGAAATGTTTTGAGATTTAAAAACACTAAATAAGACCAAAATTTCTTAAAACTATTTTTTTATATAGATTAATATATATGAATAAAAAATAGCATGGAAAATAATTTTTTGGGCGTTTTTGAAAATATTTCGCAATTTTTTAGGGTTAGCAAGGGGTTTTTTGTTTTTAGATTTTTCTTTAGATATTTTTTGTGATTTTTGGTCTGTAGTGATAAAATACAATAATAAGAAGTAGGTAATTTTGTTGTTATTTTTAGTAGAGTATTTTATATTTTTTATAATTTTTAAGGTAAACATGGAATAAAATGTATTGAATGCGTTGAAAATGCATGTAAAATATGTGGCGTGGATGATCTAGTAATCAGGCACACAGCCCTATTTTTTCATGATTTTTGGAGCACGAGAGTTATTTATGGAAAATAGACAAACAAGCAGAAAATTAATCAAGCTTACAGGGGCAATTTTGCAACAAAAATTAAGTGTGATGGATCACATCAAATTGCCCAGAAACTTTGAACTGAAAGTCGATTTTATATATTAATTCGAAATACACAAAGCCAGATGGGTACAAGTGTAAAATACCCAACTGAGTTCGCACATGATCTACTTGCAATTAATGAAAAGTACATAGGGCTACGTTGTAATTTTTGCCACAAAGTTTTAAACGTTACAGAATATTTACAAGGCTAGATTTTAAAAGTACAAAAGGGTAGGGTTTCTAATAAATTTACCCTCGAAAGGGCACATGATCATAGGGTTGACGGTCTTCCACGTGGCGATCTGGACAGTCGAGTGGCAAGACAGATCACCTTTGAATTTGACAGCCCAGATTAGATATAGGTTGAAGCTATCTTCTAATGGTTCTGGAGGTTTCACGAAGAACACCTCAAGAACAAAACTTCGCCAAGCTTTGATCCTGGATAACTCCTCCGTCCAACCTCCTCCTTCCAATCTGATCATCTCCTTAGCTTCCTGGGAGCTTCGCACATTGGTAGGTGTCTTCTCGAGGCCCTAGGCTCGCTGGGGGATAACTGAAGGTTGGTTGAACTGGGGCTCCATTTCAAAGTTGAGGGTGGAGCTCTAGGTGTACTGCACATGTGTGCACATGCACCAAAATGTTAAGGTGCTTGAGTTTGATCTTCTCGGCCCTAGAGTGAAGATGCATGCATGTTGGGTGAGCGAGTCGTGGGAGCTCTAACGAAGGTGGTGGAGGGAGCTCTGACCCCCATTGGATTCTTGTAGAATCAAGGGGATAACATGGGGCATTGATGAAGAAGCGTGAGTCAAAGACAATGGAAGCGGAAGTGGGTCAAAATGATGTGGGGTCTTGGTGGATTTGGGTGTCGGAGCCTAGTGCTCTAGCGGTTGGATTTTTAAAATTAAACTAGAAATGAAATTAAGAGTGGAAATTAAACTTAAACTAAGCTACTATAACTAAAAGCTAGAGAAAGATGCTAACCTAGAAACTCAACGAGCTTGGAAAGCTCATGGCAGAGGAGGTCACCGGAGGGGACAATCAATGGATATGGATCTGTTTCTCCTCCACCTTGTCCATGCCGCAAATGGCCGGAGAAAACATTGATGTAACCAAGGGCTCAACGGTGGAATCAAATGGGGGTTACAATGAACGAAGAGAGATCAAAAGCCAAAATGAAGTCGGGGGAGGTTATTTATAGATAAGGGTTCGATGAATTTTGGAAGGGTTATGGCATGTAGTAGGGAGTGAGTTGGTGAGGATTAGGGACATGGGAAGGTAGAGGGCAGTATGGGGAGAAAGTTTGATGAAGGGATCGAGGACCATCGAGCCCTGGATCTCTTCCAAAAAATTATGAAAATCAAAGGCCATAAGACCTCTGTCAAGGTGGCGGCAGGGCCGAACAGTTGACCCATTGGATCAACAGTCTGCATGCTCTGGTTGGTCCACATGATTAACTCGAAATTAAGTATTAATAAATCCCTTATTCATTTGATAAAAAAATCAAATGATTTATTTAATTTTGGATCAAAACCTAAAAAAATGCTTGTAATTTTATGTAGTATTTAATTATTATTTATATAGTATTTAATTATGATTTTTATTTATTTTTGTGAAGTCATTTATTATAAGTTGCTTTTTACATGTATAAGTATATGTAAAATAACTGTATTTTGGGTATTTGATTTTTAATTTATATTATATATTTTTTTTATATAAACAAATATTATATATATACACATTTAGGTATTTTTCTATTATTTTTATGGTATATTTTATATACTTAATTAATTATGTTTGTATTCTTTATAGGTGCATATATGTATCTATGTATTGAGATGTTTTATTTATTTTGTTTTCTTTTTAATGCTTTATCATATTTTAATTATGTATAATTGTTTCAAATAACTTACACAATTTTATAAAAATAAAAGAACTTGAAAAATATAAAGAATAATTATAGTGAATATTATATACATGTATATTACACAATATGGGTCCAAAACTTATTTTTTGTATCTGAACTCCAAATTGAATGAAACCTCCTTAATTAAATATCTTATTAAAGTTATGTATAATTAAATATGATTTTGGTCTATTTTTATACAATACGAAGACGATATAGGTCTGTGAAGTTGTAATTACAGCTTTTTATTTTTGTATCTCAAGTACATTGTACATTATTTTTCTGCGAGCTTAATTTTATATTTTTATTGTCTTTTTCTGTACAATGTTCATGTAGAGGGTTTTGTTATTTGAGGTGTAAAAATAGTAAAATAGAATAGGGCCCAAAAAGTAATATTTGGGCAAAATAAATTAGGGTTTTGTGTGTGGTTTTCTACGTATTTCCGTACAGTTTCTAAAATGAGATGAAAAGCCTAGCTTGGACTCGAGCATATTCACAGCTATATTTTCTGTTTGATATAAATAACATAAACAATATGAAAAATGAAGAAAGTGTGCCCCTTCCCCCTGCATCTGAGATGAGATTTGAGTTCGGGTGACTCTAAACGTTCCATTGTCAAATGATGCGGAGCAGAGAAATTCCAAATTCTGACACGGAAAAAAGAGAAAAGTGAAGGAACGACCCCTAACTTTGTGAAAGGGAGGTGAAGAGAATCCCCATCAAAATACCACTAGATTGAGCACTAGTAATTCAAAGCACAGGGGTATACTCTGATGACTGGGCGATTCACAAACTACCTATGCCCCTGAAGAGAGTGAATGCCTATTTATCTTTCCTTCTGATGTTCACTTCATTCCGGGTCCCATGCTTCTATCGAAGCAGCTCTATCTCCGAAATGTTTTGAGTCTTCTCTAGCTGGCGAACAAAATCAAGATAATAAATAGAGATTTTATATATATTGTTTCAGGGACAACTCTTGGAGGACTCTAGACTGGAAGTGGGAAAGCAAGGCCTAGGGTAGGGAAAAGGGGAAGGTTTGGTGAAGGGTTTCCTACCATATCTCCTACTTTATTCCTTGTGAACCAAGTCATCATGATGACTGGGTCTTGGGGTCTAGGGTCACTCAATGTTTTTGACACTTCATTTTTTTCTTTTCTTTCCTTTATTCTTTTATTTGGAATTAAATACAATAAATATAGAATATTTTATGAAATATATTTACAATTTACAAAGTATTTATTTTGACAAATTAATAATATATACATGCTTTAGCTAGGGATTTAAAGATAAAATGAAAGAATAAAGGTGATGAAATAAGGATTCATCACCTCCCTATACTTGCCTTTGCTAGTCCAAACATTTATTCCTATAAGGGCAGAAAAGGAAACAAAGAAAAGAAAAAGAAATAACTTGGAATAATTTTCAATTTTTAAACTTATCTTAAGAAAGTTAAAGTTTGGAGGTCAGAGAAGACCTTTGAATCGTTAGTGTGTTCGGAACAGCATCGAGGTTAGGAAATGTGACACAGCATCCCTTAGGTTCCATAATCCTATTATCCAGTCCAATTCACAGTCAGGTCAAAACCATCCTCTCAGTCGCATACTCTTGCTACCTTAAAGTTATAGAACCATGTGTGTGATTTGTTCAGCTCTTCCCAGACGAAACTGCTAAACCATCAAGGAGTCTGCTCTTATGGTAACTCATCCTCGTGGAGACAGATGTTACCTTCTAAGGTCAGCTGCTCTCGATCTTTACAATCCAATGGGGAAGGAAGTGAGAAAAATAGGAAAGAAGAGGGAATGAACCAGTGTAGTCTTCATTCCCTTGTGAAGTTGGTCTGTGTAATCGAGTCTTCACCAAGAAGTAGGTTTTTTCTGAAGCTTCCAATTCTTGGTGGAATTTTTGGTATATGCTTCTTCTTTGATATTTTCTTTGACTTTGTACAATTTCTGCATTCTTGCTTGTGCCCAGGTGGATATAGCATCTTTTGTTCCACCCATTTTGTTGGGGTTTTGGAGAAAGTTATGTTGGTAGACCATTCCTCATCTGAAACAATATCTCAATCCATCTCCAGTCTTTAAATATCATTGTTACTAAAAGAAGAGGGTTAGAGTACCTGTGTCGGCAATCACCAAGAATGGTTCCTAAGCCACCCTTGACAAAGCGACGTTGCATTGTCCTGACTTAGGCTCCAAGGTTTTTTTAATAGTCCATTTGAGTTGAGCTAAGTGTTAGGTGTGAGGTTTCCAATCAGTTCATTGTCTCTAGAATCTTACAGATGATATTAAGGATTCTATTTAGACACATTGAATTGACTCTTGAACATAATCTCATGGAACCTAAAGAATCAAGTCAGTGTGACCGGAAGTATGTCCAGTTTTAGTCCTCAATGGGTTCCTCTAAAATTAGGTGTATTAAGGTTTGTACTAAGCTCCAATCTTTAGATTTTATTTTTACTTGTTCAATTGTCTAGATTATTCCAAAAATGCATGTGCTATGTACAATAAAAGAAAAACTTTTTGTGAAGAAGCTTCCTAATTTTGATCTTTTTATGGAATTTTGAAAAAGTTTTGCAAATTTTTAAGCAATCTTTGAAAGCATTTTTGCAAATTTTATGGATTTTGAAGTTTTGCAAATTTTTAGGTATTTCTGGAAAATAAAAAGGTTAGAAAAGAATTATGTGCAGATATTTACACGGGAGTGCATCTGTTATTTTCAAGAGTTGGGTGAACGAATTTTCACTGGGCATTTATAGGTTTTACGTTAGTTATTATTTACAGGTTAATAGACATAGTTTGTAAAAAAGATTTTTATTTGCTTTGAATATGCACGTGGTTCCCAAAAATAGTTTGAAAACATTTCGACAAACAGTTTGAAAACTTTATTTTGGAAAATAATATGACAAATAAATTTTTCAAACATTAACAAAATTTGAAAATCATTTTGCAAGTATTTTTCAAATAGTATGTATAGATTTTTCAACGTATTTTTGCCATTTTCCAAACATTTGTGAATAGGTTTTCACAACATTTTATTCAAACAAAGAGACGAAAATTTTACAAATAAATAATTTTTACAAAGGTTTGAAAACATTTGCAAAATATTTTCCAAACAGTTTCAAAAGATTTTTCAAAGAATTTTCCAACCATTTTTCAAACATTTTAAAAAAACAATTTTAGCCTGATTTATTAATCAGTATATACAAAGAATTTATTGTATTGGACTTTTATTGATTAGCCATATTAATAAGAATACGAAAGTACGAGCTATGGCTAAAGTAGATACAACGTATACACAACCCCTATACTTAGCTTGAGCTATCTTTAGATTGGAAAGAGAAAGAAGACATAACTCGTACTAAGTATAGACAAGTATATACTACAACAACTGAATAATGATTGAGAAGTTGATCGTCCCTCTATACTTGGGATCAATTAATCCTAAGTATAGCAGACTATACACGAATGTTGGGAGGGTCGAGGGTGGGGACAAATAAAATAAACATCTCAGCTTTTCTCCCGTTATACTTTGGGTAAAATATTACTAAGTATAGAAAGAATGTCAAAAGTTGAGGAGACAGGAGAGGGTATCAAAGAATGAACACTCAAATACACTCATTCCCTCTATACTTTGGGTGAAGTATATCCTAAGTATAGCAATGATGAATGGGATGAGTGCAACTTTCCAACAAAATGAAAGAATGAGCAATGAAAAGAAGAAGAAAAGAAAATCTACTCTAATCAAAGATATTTATAGGAGCATTGTTCAGTTCCACTGAAGCTATTGTAGCAATCAAGTTTTCTTCAAAAATTACTTGTACATAGTCGACAATGGTCAAGAATGTATCATCCTTTAAGTACGACTTCAGCAACTGACCATTGATTACAAAGGGTTGTGTGTCAGCTGACAATTTTGATATCAGTACACTTTCGTTGCCACATACAATCCTAAATCTGTACGACCTTGTCCACTTGCTTTTTAATTTTCCCGAAAATATATTCAATTTCACATTAAACAACCATATTTTTTGCCAAGGTTCAAAGGTCTTTCTTTTGATGTGATTGTCATGCCAGTGCTGGAACTTCTCCTTATATATCAGACTATTGTCATACTTGTAATCTCTGAATTCCAAGAGTTTGTTCATATCTAATTTTCTCTGTTGACCACCTTTTTGTGAGTCAAGGTTTCAGATTTTCACTCCCCACAATGATTTGTGAATCAATTTCACTAGTAAGTGGCATGGCTTCCCATAGGCAAGGCGATAGGGCGACATGCCCAGAGGGGACTTGTAGGACGTTCTATATGCTAAGAGAACTGAGTCCAGATGCTGTGACTAGTTCTTTCTATCCGACCTCACAAGTTTCTATAATATTGATTTGATTTCTATGTTTGAAAGTTCGACCAAGCCATTTCACTGCGGATGATAAGGAGATGCGACTCGATGATCGATGTCATACTCCTTTGTTAATTTCTTAACCTCCTTATTGATGAAGTGGCTACCTCCATCTAAAATTAGAATATTTGGAATGACGAACCGCGAGATGATGTTATCTTTCAGGAACTTGCAAATTGTTTTGTTATACGCAGCTTGAGTTGGAATGTCCTCCACCCATAGACTCACACAATCAATGACAAAGAGGATGTATTCATATCCTAATCTATTAGGATATGGACCCATAAAATCAATGCCTCATGCATTAAATACATCAGATATCTAGATATTTTTTAGGGGCATGTTGTCTATAACTCCAAGGGGTTGTCCCATTTTCCGACAATATGTATAGTTTTTCACATAGTTATATGCATCCTTGAAAAGTGTGGGCCTCCAGAGGCTACACTGCAGCATTTTAGCTTTCGTTCTGCTTCTAGAATGGTGTCCTCTAGATTCGAGCTTATGGCAGTGCTTGAGGACACTTGTGTACTCTTCCTAAGAAATACACTGTCACCAAATGCAATCCACACCTTCTCTGAACAGATGTGGATCTTTGCTTTGGTAAAAATAAATGTTGGACATGAATTCATCTTTCTTACTCCATATCCAATCTTGTGAAACCACACCAAAAACGAGGCAGTTTACAATATCAGCATACCAAGGAAGAGAAGCCACGTTGAGAATTGATTCATAAAGGAAAGTTTCTGTTATCGGTGCACTACTCAATGGAGTATCTTGGCATTCAATTCTGGATAAATGGTTTGCCACCACATTTTGCACTCCAGGTTTGTCTCTGATCTCCAAACTGAATTCCTGGAGGAGAAGGATCCATCTGAGTAGTCTGTACTTGGCATCCTTCTTCTATTATAAGTATTGGATGGCAGAGTGGTCAGTGAAGATAATTACCCTTGATCCTAAAAGACATGATATAAACTTCTCTAAAGCGAACGCTATCGCAAGCAGCTCCTTTTCTGTGATTGTATACTTTCTTTTTGCTTCGTCGAGCGTCTTGCTGGTGTAGTGAAGAGCATAGGGCACCTTGTCTTTTCTTTGTCTTAGCATAGCCCCAACTGCGAAGTCCGGTGCATCTGGAGAGACCAATCAGGTGGCTATAGGATTGGAGCTTGAGTGACGAGTTCTAGGACTACAAAGTCAACTGGAAATTTCATTTCCTGTACGGTTACAATAACATCCTCAAACATACCTCTGGGTCGCTTCACGTATCGATCTGTGAACTTTAGGATCATTCTTATCGGCTTAAGCAGTCCAAGCCCAAACTCTTGCAGAAGTGAGGTGGGCATTATGTTTATTGAAGACATGCTATCAAGCATAGTCATCTCAAATACTTGGTCAAAGATCTAGCATCTGATATTGGGTGCTCACTTGTCTTTCTTTTTTTGTGGGAGGTCACTGATTGCATTTACTGTGACCATGGTAAGAGTGTGCTTCTCGCCTCTAGTGTGCTTGTTCTTGCAGTTTGGGTGCTTGGAGGTTCATGCCTCTTTTAATCTTTTGTTGACAGCTGACATGCAGTTCACTACCTTTATTAGTGGCATTTTCAGAATAAGATTATCAATGATTTCAACCACTCTAGGGTCGGAAAATGCATTTTTTGAATTTCTAATTTTTTGGAATTTTTCATTGTTGCAGGAAACGAAATATCCACAGAAGAAAATTCAGTTTCTTAGTTAGAGAGTTATTTATAGATGATTGGCCAACAGTTGGACCATCATGCAAAACAACCAAAAATCTATCAACATGAGCATGGGCTTTGTTTGACTGCTCTAGATTGGCTGCTGGTGCAGGCTCCTCCAAAGTTGGTCCTGCTCGGCTTGGGCTCTTCATTTCTTTTGTGAAGTTTCTTTTATTGTTTTTTTGTTAATTTTTCTCTTGATGGTTATGGTCGATGGTGGCTGGTGCTTCTTCTCCATCTTCTTCCTCACTTGGCTCAACGGTTGACCCGGTTGATGCGGAAGATGACTCACGAAAAGATGCTTATTCTTTCCCTTAGCAGTGGCTGTTGGTTGAAGGTTTTACTGCTCATGAGAGTCACAACATTAGACAACATATAATCTTAAATAGTTGACTCGGTTGGATCGATAGAGACATCACAAACTACCTACTCTTTGCATTTGAAATTATTAGGGTTCGCCTGAACAAGCGTTGGAATTAGCGTTTTAGTGGTAGTGACATCATCTAGCTTCTGGGACATCTCTGTGAGGCCTTTGATGAGTTGAGCCAAGCAGTCGAGCGTTGAGTTCACAAGAGTGGCCTCGAATGATTCAGCGTGCTGACCACACTGAGAATGGTACTGCTGAGGCTGGGAACTCTGAGAATCATAGTGAGGAGGAGAGAGTTGCTGCTGATGAAATTGCAGAGGAGGAGAGAGTTGTTACTGATGAAATTGTGGAGGAGGAGAATATTGGTTGTAAAAAGCACCCACATACTGGTGATATGACTAATATTAGAGGTATGTGGGTTGCTGGTAATGTTGATTCTTCCTCCAGTTATTCTGATACCGCGGAGGCTGCTACTGAGACTGGTGAGATACCAGAACAAACCTTCCACCTTGATGTTGGTGATACCAACGAATTGCTAAAGATTAGTCCTGATGTTGTTCGTCTGGCTAGGCCAATTGGGCATCATTGTTCCAGATGTTGTTCACCTCTTAGATGTTCAGTGATGGTGGTGAGAATGGATCATATGAAGGGGGTTGGAGCTCGGGCTGATATACGACAATATGTTGAGATCGCGCCGGAGACTGGTCGGGTTTCTGTATGTAATATACGAGCTAGACCTAAGGTTGAGCTGCACTCGGCTGAGGATGCTGTGGAGATGATTGTTTCTTTGGCTCAACAGGAGTGGTGTCTGTCGGGCTCACACACTGCACGGTATTGATGGTGCTAACAAGCAACTCCAGCTGCTTTGAGATTTGATCTAGCTTGTCCAGATGTTGGGTTCTCTGTTTGATCACAGACAACTTCTCCAAGTCTTGTGATTGTTTTTCAATGATATCAACTTTTGACGAGTGACTCTTGATGATGTTGAGGTTGGATCTCTCATCTTTGTCTTGCTCACTAGATTCCACCATATTGACGAGTGTGAGTTGCGGTTGTCATTGATAGGTATGAGATGAGGATAGAGAGGCCTCTCCTTCGACCATTTCTTTAAAGATGCTCTAGACAATATTCTCGTCCTTGTTGAAATGTGAGCCACCACAGGCGACATCAACTAGCCTCAGGCTCTTTGAAGTCAGGCCCCCAAAGAAGTGTGGAGCCAAGCTAGTATTCGGAATGTCATGGTGGGGGCACTTCTCTTGTAAATCACGCAATCCAATGAAGAGACTTATCTTTAAGGCTAAAGGAGAATGCAAACATTTTGACTACACCCAACGAGATGTTGGGGTAGGAGTTGTACGGCAAATGTGAGAGAATTACTACAGATGGATGTGTGAGTCTTCATTTATATTCCCATGGAATGAGGGCCGAAGAGTAAGAAATTGTGGCTTGAGCTCGAAATGTTCGTGGACTACAAGGATCTATATCCACTTCATCATCTGGCCAACGCCAGGATTGTAAGTTTCTTTGAGTTGTCTTGGGCCTTTCTCTCCTTGGCTCATATACGGGTCCTCCATGACCTCCATCTTCTTCTTCATAATCTCCTTCTCTTCCTCCTCAGCTCTCTTTCTCTCTCCTCATATCAATCAACATTTCTTGGAAAGTGACTTGGATAAGAGCTTGATCTGTCAGCTATTGTTGGATGGATTGGATGGAAGCAAGTAGTTATGCATTCACGATAATCTAATCTAGTTGTCCTGGATCTGGTTGGTTTGGTACCTTTCCTTTCCCTTGAGGATCCATCTCTGAATCAGATTCAAAGGAATTGATCTGAATGGGGTCCAAGGCTATCTCTTGATCTGCATATGAAAATAGACCCCGATTAGGCTGGAAAACTATAGCACCAAGCATGATTGATGATTTGCAATTAAGGTCAATTCGATATGTATGTGAATGGAGCATTTAATATTGATTGAAATCGATCTCCATCCACGAGGGGCGAATGACGGGACAAAAGTGATCTCGGATTATTGAAATAAAGGAAGAAGTCGAGGAGTCTGGAGATTGGAACGCAAGATCCGAATCGGATTCGTAGGAATCACCTTGAATTATTGAAGATGAACTCATGGAATCGATGTGGGCACCAGAGGGGTTTCGACTAAACCATCCATGAGACAACATCTTGAAAGAATAAGAGGGTTAGATGAGGAATAGAAGGATACGATGATAAACAACGGATGAAAAGGAAAGTAGAAAAGGAAAGCTTGCAATGAGCAGAAGATCAAAAGGAACTGAGAATAGATGAAAAGAAAAAGGGTGCAAGTGCTCAGGTATGGATGTTTGACCAGAGACTAAAATCAAACAAACGCAATACAAGTATGGATTCACCAACTCACACAATGTGAAGCTCTAAAAGTTCGGTTATATTTATCTTTTCAATTTACTATTATTTTTGGCAATCTTATAACAAGTCCTTAAGAGGGATAACCCTATAGGAGTGTGTGTATTGTTGGGAAAGTACCGCGTACTTCTTCCACCTCCTTTGTAACATGTGATGCATGCTTGAAGGCCCTTGATCTCATGCCTGGGGGGGCTACTCAGCCAAAGAAATAGAGAGAGGAAGCCGATAGGAGAAACCACTACTTCCCTCACAAGAGAGGTACTCGAACACAAACTGATGAGACAGACATGCATGTTAGGGCATGGCCTAAGTTTGGTACAAGTTGGTGTTCCACACAATGCGGGAACACCATCGTCGACAATGCCCTACTCAGTTACATACAATAGAAGCACCAATACTTCACCGTCCCAGGTGATTATCAAGGTGCCACAGATAAGGATTTGGGATCTAATCCTTATGGGTCTCACCTCACTCGATCTGGAAGTGTACCTGAAAACAATGAGGGCTTTATAAACCCCAAACAATGAATGCATGTTACAAATTAATTAGGTCAAAGCTTATTAACAATCCCCTTATTTTATCTTTTGGTTTTCACTTTTTTTAATATTTTTCAAATAATTCGCCTACTGTTTTTTTTTTGTATCTCTTTAATCATAAATGATACAAATTGGGGGAGAAGTCAAAAAACGTGCAAGTCGAAACTAAAGTGGAAATTTCACCTTAGTTTCTAATTATGCATGCAAAATTAAAATTACTTACAATGCTTCCTAGCTCTCTCCATGCAGGATGCAAGGCAGAATTGAAATATTTACACTATATGACGATATGCAAAGTGGCAGAAATCTCCCAAACAGAAATTGCTATTAAATGTAAAGAACCAGGTGCTAATTATCTAGATATGAAACCTAAGGGTCCGGCCTTGGAGACTCCTCGGTGCCCTCCACAATGGATCCTCCAAGCATTGTATGAATTCTCTCGTGGCACATGGTTTCAAATCCAAATAATTAACAATTAATTTTGACTGTCCAAATGTATAAGACTATAGCCACATGCTTCTATTAGGTGTTTGGGCCTAATTTACCGAGTCAAGCAAATCCTAATGTCTAAGGGCTCATTCCACAAAACAAAGAAAATAATACAGAAAGCGGAAAACAAATAGAAAAAAGTGAAAAAATGGTAGAATAAAAGAGAAGAAGGTCATGAAACATGAAAAATTGCGACGAGGCCTGTAGGTGAACAGACACCTGGACACTGGACCTCGTTAGTGTGCCAGTGTCCAAATTATTACAAGTTAATTATGAAAAAATATAATAAAACACTCTCCTCACAAAATAAGAATAAAAAACTGAGGATGATCTACTTCTTCTACTTCTCTCTCTACTTCCCCCTCATGCTCTCTCCTGGCTGGCTCACAAGTAAAAGAGCCGACCTCCTCGCAGCTCAGGTACATCCACCTCCTAAGAAGAAACCTTGGCCATGTAGTCCCTCGCAAGAAAGATCAACAAAGAAACAAGTGGTCAAAATAATCAAATAATTATCAATAACAAAAGAGAAATAAAAAGCAAAAATAAATAAACAGAGTAATGTACAAGAAAATGCTACACTCCGTTGCTCCCCGTCAACGACGCCATTTATTTAGTCAGAAGTGCAGACCGAGGTGATCGTGTGGTTTCACAAGGCATACCACAATTGCTGAAATGGCCGCTTACTAAGCCCGGTGACTAAAACAATAATGAACGCACAATAGACAAATAATGCAATCAAATCAGGTAATGTGGATCAAAGTTTTTTATAACCCTACAATGAATGTGTATAGTGGATAAGTAGGTAGGGGCCAAACACATGGAAACAAGTTGGTGTAGCGGTGATTATTATTTATAAATATAATGAATAAATAACAACGGATATTTGTATACTTTTTGCTTACTTAATAAATTAATGTTTTGTGGGTTTTAAATTAAATAACTTTTTTAGATTTTTAATTAATATTTTTATATGTTTTTAGTTTTATAGTTTTTTATTTTCTTTTTCCTTTTTCTTATTTTTAATTTCTTTTTCTTTTTAAAATAAAATATATGTATATATAGGAGTATATATATGTACTATGTGTAATATAAGTTATATATGTATGTAATATGTGATAAAGATATAAAAATCAGAAAATATAAGAAAAAATAATCCTTTTTATTTTGTAAAGGATTAAAAAAATATTTAGGATATTTGTAATAATAATTATTATAATAAGTATATAGGTATATATATGTATAAATAGAATATAGCATATTATATATAAATATAGTAAAAAATAGTCAAAATTTATAAAATAAAATATTTTCGTTTTTAAATATTTTACTTCTATTTTGTGATTTTTTGGATACTTTTGCAAATTTTAGGTATTTTTAAAGTCTTAAATATACAAAATCAAGGACTTAATAAATAAGCCCAATTATTTTGAGATTTAAAAACACAAAATAATCCAAAATTTCTCAAAACTGATTTTTTTATAGAGTAATATATATACAAATATAAATAAATAAACATAGAAACTAACTTTTGGGGGTTTTTGAAAATATTTTGCAAAATATTTAGGGTTAGCAAGGTTTTTTATATTTTTAGGTTTTTCTTTTGATTTTTTTGTGTGGTGTTTGGTCTGTAGTGATAAAATACAATAATAAATAGTATGTTTTTTGAATTTTTAGTAGAGGAATTTATATTTTTTGGAATTTTTAAGGCATACTTGGAATAAAATGCTTTCTTTTGATTTTTAATAAATAGGGATGTGTGTAAAATGCATGAAAAATATATGGTGTGTATGATCCATAAATTAAGCACACAATCCTATTTTTTCAAGATTTTTTGAGCATGGGAGTTATTTATGGAAAATAGACAAACGAGCATAAAAATAATTAAGCAAACATGGGCAATTTCGCAATAAAAATTAAATGCGAGGGATCACATGAAATTACCTAGAAACTTTGAACTGAAAGTTGATTTATATATTAATTTGAAATATACAAAACTGGTGCGGTGCAAGTGTAAAATACCCAACCGAGCTGGCATAAGATCTACTTGCAATTATTGAAAAGTATAGGGGGGTTTTGTTGCAATTTTACCATGAAGTTTTAAAAGTTACAGAATATATATATGGATAGATATTAAAAGTACAAAAGAGCAGGGGTTACTATTAAATTTACCCCTGAAAGGGCATGCGATTGGAGAGCTAGCGGTCTTCCATGTGGCGATCTAGAGGGTCGAGTGGCACGATGGTTCGCCTTTGGATTCGAGGGCCCATATTAGACCTAGGTTAAGGCTATCATGTGATGGTTATTAAGGGTTCACGAAGAACACCTCAAGAATAAAGCTCCGCCGAGCTTTGATCCTTGATAACTCCTCTGTCCGACCTCCTCCTTCCTATCTGATCAGCTCCTTAGCTTCCTAGGAGCTTCGTGTGTTTCGCAGGTGTCTTCTCGAGGCCCGGGGCTCGCTGGGGGAGCCCTAAAGATTTACTGACCAAAGGCCCTTATTCAAAGCTGAGGGTGGAGCTCTAGGTGGACTGCACATACGCATGCTTGCACAAAAATGTAAAGGGGCTCGAGCTAGATCTGTTTGACCCTAGAGTGAAGTTGCATGCATGCTAGTTGAGCGAGTCGTGGGAGCTCCGACGAAGGTGGAAGAGGGAGCTTTGCACCTCACTGAATTCTTATAGAATCAAGGGGGTAACATGGGGCTTTAATGGAGAAGCGGGGGGCGAAGAAAATGTAGGCATAAGTGGGTCGGAATGGCATGGGATCACAATGGATTTGGGTGCTAGAGCCTAGTGCTCTGGAAGTTCGATTTTTTAAAATTAACTAGAGATGAAATTAAGAGCAGAAATTAAACTTAAAACTAAGCTGCTATAACTAAAATCTAGAGAAAGACACTAACCTAGCAGCTCAACGAGTTGGAAAGCTTGGGGCAGAGGAGCCAGAGGGGACAATCAACAGACTTGGATCTGGTTCTCCTCCACCATGACCATGCCGTAAATGGCCAGAGCAAACCCCGCTGTCACCAGGGGCTCAACGGTGGAAACGAATGGAGGTTATGATGGGCAAAGAGAGATCAAAAGCCAAAATGAATTTGGAGGAGTTATTTAGAGACAAGGTTCTGACGATTTTGGAAGGGAGATTGCATGCAGTAGGGAGTGAGTTGGTGAGGATTAGTGTCATGGCGAGGTGGAGGGAGGTATGGGGAGCAAGTTTGGTGAAGGGATCGAGGTCCATCAAGCTCTGGATGTCTTCCAAAAAATGGTGAAAGTCAGATGTCACGAGACCTCTGACAAGATGGTGAGAGGGTCGGACAGTTGACCCGCTAGGTCAACAATCTGCGCACTCTGGTTGGTCCACGTGGACCAACCAGAAATTAAGGATTAGTAATTCCCTTATTAATTCGATAAAAAATCATCAAATGATTTATTTATTTTTTGGTCAAAACATAAAAACTGCTTGTAATTTTATGTAGTATTTAATTATGAATTTTTTTATTTTTATGAAGTCATTTATTATAAGTTGCTTTTTACATGTATAAGTATAGGTAAAATAAATGTATTTTGGGTATTTTATTTTTAGTTTATATTATATATTTTTATTAATATTTAAAAAAATAATAAAAATATTTAATTACACATTTAGGTATTTTTGATATATTTTTATGAGTTTGTTTATATACTTAATTAATTATGTTTGTATTCTTTATAGGTGTATATAGGTATATTTTACCTATGTATTGAGATGTTTCATTTATTTTGTTTTCTTTTTGATGATTTTATCTTATTTCAATTATCTATAATTGTTTCAAATAATTTACATAATTTTATAAAAATAAAAGACTTTGAAAAATATAAAGAATAATTATATTGAATATTATATACCGGTATATTGCACAATAGGGGTCCAAAACCTAATTTTTGTATCTTAACTCCGGATTGAATGAAACCACCTTTATTAAATATCTTATTAAAAGTTAGATACAATTAAAGGTTTATTTTGGTCTATTTGGAATAGTATGGAGAAGATACAGTTTTGTGAAGTTCTAATTGCGACTTTTTTCGTGTGTCCTAGGCACACTATGAATTATTTTTCTATGAACTTAATTTCTATTTTTCTTTGTGTTTTTACGTATATTGTTCATGTAGAGGGCTCTGTTATTTGAGATGTAAAAATAGTAAAATAGAAAAGGACACAAGAAGAAATATTTGGACAAAATAAATTAGGATTTTATGTGCGGTTTTCTATGTATTTCTGTACAGTTTCTCTGCCCTATCCCCCTACTTTTTTCCTTGTCTACCAAGTCATCATGATGACTAGTCTTGGGGGCTAGGGTCACTCAGTGATATTGATAATACATTCTTTTTTTCTTTTCTTTCTTATATTCTTTTATTTTGTAATTAAATATAATAAATATATAATATTTTATATAGTATTTTGTAAAATTCATAAAGTGTTTATTTTGACAAATTTATGATATATACATGCATTTAACTAGGGATTTAAGGCCAAAATGAAAGAATAAAGGTGATGAAATTAGGATTCATTGTTGATTGCGATCTTTCATGGGCAACCTTTAGTGACTCCATGACATCAGATGGTGAGCGACAATGTGACTCTTATTCGTATTAGTGAGGTCATATATCCTCTTATGCATTTTCTTCACTACCAGAGTCACGTAATCAATAGCGGTATTCATGAGAGGTGAATCTAACATGTTAGCATCGTGTATATGTGATGGTGGGGATCGGCAGTCAAAATCCAATGGTTGACATTGTGGGTATGGTGGATATGTACAAAAAGAAAAATCTAGGTAATACTCCTCCTTATAAAATGGAGGTGCACTGACTGGAGTGGCATGAGAAGCATCCACAAAGTTCGGAAAAAAATAGCTCCAGTCAGCCACCTCATTATTCAAGAGATGGGGATCGGGGAGAGCACAAAAGTCAAGTCAAAATATGAAAATGCGCAAATGAGAGGAGTGCTCAAACACACACAAAACAAACATAAATAAAAAACCCCTCAATTCACCTACACACCACAATGAAGAGAATGGAAGTTCGAACTTTTATCTTTTCAATTTTAGAGTTAGGTGACAAATCAAATATTTATAGACTCACAGGTGCAGTCGCCTCGAGTGGTTAACATAACACACCTACTCGAACACCAGACCACTTTGTCTGAAGTTAGAGGCAAGTGATGGTAGCAATAACAAGGCCTAAGAGCCGACCCAAGTGCTTATGGAACAAGTCCAGGGATGGGGCTCTATTCCTTATGTGTACATGCCTCTCTCACTCTGGAATGTACCTACTACAATGAGGAGGTTACTCTCCCCAAAATAATGATATTTGTCCTTTACGTTTGATTTTAGGGTTGAGCTCAATTAGCAGTCCCAATTTTATTGGTTATCACCTTTTACGATATTTTTTGAAAAGAAAATGTCTAACAAATTTTTTGTTTCCTTTTATGTCCTAAGTCAAAGAAACAAGGGGAAGGAGTGCAGAAAAATCGATGCATGGAAATCAATGAATGTGGATGCTAGAGATAGGGATATGCATCTGACTACAACAATCTACATGCACAATGATCCACGCATAAAAAGAAATCTATTCTATATGTGTACAAGTAAAAAACTATCCTAGCAGAAACTTCTACTCGAGAAGCACTGTTTAACTAGAAAGACGGAGCGAGACTGTCATGTGGCCTCACAAGGAGGACCACAACCGCTGAAGTGACCGCTTACTAAGTCCAATGATCAAAACAACAATTAACCACACAATATAAGAGAAACTTAATGAAAGCAAGAGCGAATAGATTAAAATTTATTATACCCTACAATGACTGTTTATAGTGGACAAGTAGGTAGGGGTCGAATATAAGGAAACAAATCAGTTTAGCAATATTATTATCAATAACAAATCATGAATAAATAATAACGTATAGATATTCAATATTCACTTAATTAATAAATTAATGTTTATGTTGGTTTTTAAATTTTTATTTTTATTTATATTTTTAGTTTTGATTTTATAATTTTTTTTTTATAGTTTCTGATTTTTAATTTCCATTTCTTTTTATATATAATAAAGGGTATATAAATATCAAATATAGGTATGTATATAATGTAATATGTATAATATAGGTAATATGTAATACAAAATATATAATAAATATATAAAATCATAAAAATACCTAAATTTTTATTTTTAGGGATTTAAAATATTTATAAGGTATTTATAATATTTAATAATAATATCAATAATAACTATAAAAAGGTATAAGTAGACTATTTAGGGTATTATAATTATAATTATAGCTATAAATACTTAAAAATTACTAAATAAAATATTTTTGTGTTTTTATTTTTATTCTATTTTTGTGATTTTATGGGTATTTTTGTTAATTTTTAGGTATTTTTAATGTCCAAATATATAAAATCAAAGACTTTTAAAATGGGACGAATTAATTTGAGACTTAAAAATAGCAAACAGGTTCAAAATTTATTCCAGTCAACTTTAATATGTAAATTATATATACACAGAACACAAACTGATATTTCTAATATTTTTGAATATTTTTTCTAATTTTTATAAATATTTTGGAGCTTTTTTAGTTTTTAGTGATTTCCTTTTTTCTATTTTCAAGTTGGTCTGCAGATGCAAAATACAATAATAGATAACTCCTATTTTTTGGAATTTTTAGAATAGGTTTCATAATATTTTGTATTTTTCAAGGCAAACAAGGAATAAACGCTCACTTTTTTATTTTTAATAAATATAAATATGTGTAAAATGCAACATAAATTAAATGGCGTGAACAAGCATGTTATCATGCACATTGTACTATTTTTCTATGATTTTTGGAGTATGGATGATATTTATAGAAAATAAACAAACATGCACAAAAATAACTAAGCTAACAGGGGCATTTTTGCAATTAAAAATAAATGTGAGGGGCAATGTGCAAAAATAACATAAACTTTTGAACTTGAGCATCATTTTTATATATTAAAACAAAATATGCAAAGTCACGAGGGGATACAAGCAAAATACCCAGCTGAGCTGTCACTAGTCCTTCCTGCTATTTACAAAATGTGCAGGGGCTTGATGAATCTAGGATTCTCATTCTTTATTCGTTTATTTTAGCTTTATCTTTTTTTGCAAAAAGCACATATAATTATATGTAAATATAATAACTTATCGTTATGCATGTCTTTGTTAGTATTACATAATTAACACATATTTTCCTAAAATAAAAGAATAATTAGAAAAGAAAAAAAGAAAGAAGGAGTTATTTAGAATAAATATTGACTGACCCAAACCCCAAAGAGAAGGTCAAGTCTTGACCTAATCGACAAGAAATAAGTAGAGAGAGATAGGGTACATTGTATATTGCACATAACACCTATATGTACAAATTTATTTTACACTTTCTCACACTTATATATAACCTTGATAATAAAATAAAATAAAAATAAGAAACACAAAATAAATTAATTAAAATAAAATCCATATGTCATTGTACAAAGCTGTAAGTGTGTATATTGTACAAGATTTATTTATACATTTATATAAACTATAAAAATCAAATAAAAATCTTTTTATAATCTTCAAATTATTTTGTAAATAAATAAAATATAAAATAAAATATATTTTGTAAAAACAATAAAATAAAAATGCATTTATATAATACATAGGTATATTATACTGGTATATAATACATTATAATGTATATATTATACATATGATGTCATAAAAATAATTAAAAATCACATAAAAATAGTTTGAAAAATAGTAAACAACTTTTATTTTAATTATTTTTTATTTCAAAATCATTTGTTATTTTATACTCATTATTCTTTCAGTTTTAGCTTGGAATTTTGCTATTGGTCCACGTCAATTGTTGACCTGGGTCAGCCATCTCTCCCAGTTGACCCGACCTGACAACCTTCTTTGTTGTATCTTCTCCCCCTTGTTTTCCTGATCTGGTTAGACATCCATTTGCATTGATTTATGCACCCAATTATGCTCCTATGATCCATCATCCTCACGGATCCCTAGGCACAATCGGATCGCGCTAGGGTTTGCTAAATCTTCCGATCTTTCAGCACCCTAGCGTTCCCCTATAATTAATCTTCTCCGCCTCCCGAGCTCAATAGTTAATTCATCGCCACCTTCTTGCCCCCTAGCTACCTCCAACTGAGTAACAAGAGTCTGGACGTCCTTTGGAGCCTTGTTTGATTGTCTGTTGAGTGAAGCTCATCGCGTGGCCGGAGCGCCACCACGAGAAGCCTCCTTCGACTGTCGCAGCCTAGTCGAGGCCATAACCTCGTCGTTCGCCTCGTCTGAAGTTCATGTGCTTGTAAGCTACACTAGGTACCTCTTTCTTTGCTTCCATTTCATGTTTCCTTTCGATTCAGTCCATCCTCTCTGCTCCAGTTCACCAGCTCCAACAAGCTCGTCAGAGCCTCGTCACATACACATTGCGTCATCGATCGACTAACCGACCCATCCCTATACTTCTCTCGCAACCTGACCCCTTAGACTCACTCATCAGAGTAAGATTAAGGTTAGACCTCCTCCCTCCACTTTCGTCGGAGGTCGAAGCTCACCCACAATCGCTTCTTTGGTTTCCCTTGTAAAATAACAGTGGCAGAAGCTTTATCTTCGAGCTTGGACTCTACCTTCAGGTTTAAACACGCGTGGAGATCCATACAGACCCCCAGATGCTCAAGCGGAGTAGCTCCAGGCAGAACTCCACCATACCAATGATCCGACCATTCATCTCTCCATCCAATCGACGCGACCCGAACTTCAGGAAACTGCTGGACTCCTTAGCGACTTCATCGGAGCTAGGGATCTCCCTCCACGCTCGGGAGAAGTTCACCTGGGACGAGTTCTTCCAGCCACTCTCTCCATCGCTCTATCTGGAGTCGCACCCCAGATTTGATCCGATCAATTCTTTAGTGTCTCACTCTGATGCTTGGATCAGATCTGTCCCCTTCATCTACATGCACGCTCCTGTCTCTTTCCAGAACCGTCAGATCTTCAGATAACGGCTCATTGGAGCCGTACACCAGTGCTTGCACCAGAACCATCAGATCCTTTTGCATAGGCTCATTAGGTCGTACGTCAGAGCACGCGTTGTGCACGCGCCTGTGGGTAAACTTCACTTTTTCCCATGTAGTTTATGTCATTTCATTCCAGTCTAATGATTGTAATAATTAGTTAAGAATATTTGCAGGTTGGACCTTTAGTTTACATATTTGCATTTTAATCTAGTTGGGTCGAGTCCACATGCGTCCCCACATGACTTTCTGGGTTATTTGCAGTATCTGGTCTGAACTCTTCGCTAGTTATGGAATGTAGTTTATGTTTTGAGTATTTACATATATACCCCTGACTACTTGGATCGCGTGTTGCGCATGCCCTTTCTAGATTACTTGCATTGTTGTCCCCTATAGTTTTACTGCATGTTATAATTAGGCCCTCAGAACTTAATTTCTTTATGAAAAGGTCCCTGTGAAATGTTTTTGACTATTTGTCTTTTATTTAATGCAATAAATATTAAATCAACTCTAAAAATTATCTAAAACTAATCTCTAGCTCATGTTAACATGTATTCTTTGTGTTATTTTTGGGTGTTGATTTGCGTGCATTTTCTATCATTAAAAATTCAAACCCCTAAAAAGTGTCCTGCTTGTCTTGAAAAATTTATAAAAATTCGAAAAAAACATGAAAAAATCCATAAAAATTAGGGTAGGTGTCCTTTATTATGCTTTAGGTTCAATATCATTTTTGCTTGAAATCACACTACTTTGCTTTTAATTGTGCACCTTGTGTTCGACCCTGGTCGCTATACCAGGTAAATAAAAGTAGCAAAACTGTTTGCATTTGATTGTTTCATCTCTTAGTGGTTTGATTTTCTTCTTGATCGATTTGATTGATTAAATACAATGGTAATTGATTTATTTATTCCACCTTAGTCGATCGTGAAATCTGGTCATCAGAATAACGCTATTGCCAGGGAGCACGGTTTAGTAGTTTGATTTCATTTTTTGTCTCTATTTATTTTAAATGTTTCTGATCATATTCTGTTTGCTTTTTATGCGAGAAACCACCTAGAGGATGATTCATTTCACTTTGGAGGGACCATCATAGAAGGAGGAGTAGAGCACTACGGGAGTAGTTATTTTAGATAGAGTTATTTATTTAGCAAAAAATCTTGTAATAATCTAGAACATTTGGACACTCTCTGAACACTTGGATACTCTCATTTCGGGGTATGTTTTGCTAAGTGTTGGTGCACTCAGGGGACCTCACCGAGTTTTTCTCGTGATTTTCTGCATTTATTTTCTATTTGATTCTCGAGGATTTGGCCCCTAGATTTAGGATTTTTATTGCTTGATCTCGGTAATTAGCTAAGGTCTAAACATCCTAATAGACTATCTGTTCTTATAGATTGTATTTGGACTTAGTCGAATAAAGAAAAAGTTAATTTAATTGGTTAAGAGAGCACGCACCGAGAGAGGACTTATACAACGCTTGCAGTACCCATTGTGGTGAGCATTGATCGACATCTAAAACCAGACTCATGTCTCTCCTTTGATTAATTAACTAACTATCTCTTCCCACTAATAGAAGTTGCTCATCTTAGGGATGATTTCCTCATGCATCATATAGATTAGTTTTATGTCTGTCTTTAAATTTATGTGTGGATTACCCTACAAGTAGAGTGATGGAGCAAGGTATGCATTTCTATCTCTGCGTGCATAATTGTGTTTGATCACGCATTGGCTTTTCCGTCTTCCTCCCCATGTTTTCTTGGACTTAAATTAAAAATAAATAGGAAAATTCATTAGTCGTTGCATTATTCAGAAAATACATAAAAAGAGATAACCAAATAAAATATGGGATTGCTAAAGTAAACTTGACCTAAAACTAAGCTTCACTCAAACATTCTTATTTTAGGGAGAGTAACCCCCTCATTGTCTGATTTATGTACAGAGAGTTGAGTGAACCACACAATAGGATAGAGCCATACCTAAACTCTCTTTAGACTACTGGTTCTAAAAAGGATTAGCTATTTCTTCGGTGAGGGTCTGCGGGTAGCCGATAAACGGTCATATTCCCTTAGTAGAGTCGGTGGTTTAGAGGACACCACAAAAGCACAATCCTCAAGCAAAACGGGTAGTCGGAAACGGTCCGTACTTACACCTATATTGGCTAAGAAGTAGGCGCAACTAGTCGTAGGAATCCAAGACAGTCTCCAGGGAGAATAGGGCTCCTAACAGCTCGCTTAACCGCTCTAATAGATTGAATTATCACCAAAATAAAAATTGACAAGATAAAAGACCGAACTCTCACGTTCATCATTGTGTTGTGTTGGTAAATTGGGGGTTTGTTTTCTCATACTGCTTGCGTCCCAAATCTAATCTTCATAAATCCCTACATCACGATGATGGGAAGGAGGCCTCTTAGGTTGCCTCTAGCAGCACCGCTTTCTAGCACTCCTCCTCGTTCATCTAGGGCAAATTCAGAGAGTGGGTTTCAGAGAGCTCAGACCTGCTCTCTGAACCCGAATTCACCTCCACCTTGTTCCCCCTTGACCATCCTTCTTCCACTCCAAAGGTACAGCTAGACATGCCAGCACAACTCTTTATTCACCTGATAGCACCTGAACTAGGTTATTTTGCCTTTTTAGAGATCGATGAGATGGCCAGCAATGAGAACAGAACTGATGAGCAGTCGCAGACTTCCTCGTTTGTATTAAATCAGCGTGCCATCAACAACACATTGTTAGCCTCCCTGGAGACTATGCAGCAACAAATCAGAGATCAGGGAGTGTTCATGGCAGAGGTGAGGGAGGAGCTCACACAGATGCAAGCTGGGTGAGAGGAGCCCGAAGATCGACGAGTGGAGAGATACCGAGAGAAGAGGGTGGATACATACACCAGGACGAGCCGTAGAATCTAGCCTGGCCAGCATGTACCATGAGGCAGTTGCACAACCTTGGTGCAGCCCTTACCCACAGATGGATTCAACTGCCAGCCATCCTGGGCGACTTCGAGCTTCACCTCCAGGACATCCAGCTACTACCCAAGTTCCATGGGCTAGCCACCGAGGAGTCTCATCTCCATCTACAGGAGTTTGAGATGATCTACAATACTGTCCACAACTAATTTGTGGACGAGGACACTATCAAACTTATCGCATTTTCATTCTCCTTGGTTGACAGAGTAACCTACTGGCTAAAGCATGTAGGGAAGGTAATCACTACTTGGGAGTAGCTTCGGACCGAGTACTTGAACAAGTACTATCCACTCAGCCGGACCAAGGCAGCTAGAGCCATGATCAGCAGTTTCACCATGATCCTAAATGAACAGTTTCATGAAGCCTGGGATGGTTTTAGAGAGCTCATCAATAGGTGTCCCCACCACGAGATCAGCAAGCCCAACCTCATCTAGAGTTTCTTTTGTGGGCTGACACCTGAGCTGTAGGGGCTAGGGAACACCTCGTGTGGAAGTTCCTAATTCACAAAGGACGAAGACCAGGTTTGGGCCATCTATGAGGAGATGGCATAAAACTACACAGTGATGTCCCTGTCTACACTCAGGGGAAGCCTCTCCCATAGGTGGTTTCTTACCAGAGGATTTAACACATTGAGTTAGATCCTTCTATATCTTCATTGACAACATCACTAGCAGAGTCTTCGGCTATCGATACAGGTATTATTAGCTAGAAGTTGGACCAGATAAAAATAATCGAGAAGAAGCAGTGTTAGGGCCTGGACAAGCTCACTAAGATTGATGAGCTGGCCCAAATCTTGAGTGACCTAAAGACCCAGATCATATGTCTCCAAGAGGCACAGACGGCTTCTCAGCCTCGTTCCAGGTCACGGACTGATCCAAGGAGCAATAATTCACAGCCTTCCGCCTCATATCACCAGGTTCACCACATTTAGGTAGAACCCATCCAGCAGCTCCAGCAGTACCATCTACCACCACCCTCTTTAGACAATCAGATGATGGTATATCATTTGGATCAGCCCTTGGCAGCTCTTCCCCTACCACTCCACGAGCAGTAGGAGATGTTGATGGAAGTCAACGAGATCTGGTACTCTCAGTACCAACCGCAACTCGGGATCCGTCGTGACCACCCCAGCTTTAGATGGTCTACTGGAGGCACTTCATCCCAGCAACAGCCTCTGGCACAAGCAGGGCATGGCAACCAACTCCACCAGCCCTAGTACTCCCACCAGCAGCAGCAGCATTGTCCTCGTCCCCAGTATCAGGGACAACAGTGGAGGCAACAACCGCCTCATCTGCAATACTCCCAGCCTCGTCCTCACTACGAGAAGAGCCAGCCTCATTTCTAGAGAGGCAACCCGTCCGATTCTCATCCACACCAGTATGAGAACCCATCCCTTGATGACCTCGCCCGCATGTTGACAGACCAGCAGGCTACCTTCCGGCGAGAGATGAACGAGTTCCGGCAGGAAATGAGGGAGATAATCAAAGGCAAGGTTGCCATACCCGCTAAGATTGAACCTAACCCAAACAATCTGAAGAGAAAGTCTGAGTAGGCATAGTCTACTGAGACCGCCTTTCCTATTGATATTTTGGATAATAGTTATTATATATTTGATGTTGATTTTGTGACACTTAGGAGCGGTGGGAAGCCAGTCGGCGTGACTCGTCTAGGCGACATACCACTGCAGATGCTAGGGCACCAGACGAAGTCAGGAGCGGTACTAATGCCACTCACTATGATGATGGTGGTGGTGGTGGTGCTAAAGCCACCAAGGATGTTTATCCAGACGATGGTGCTGAGGTCATATAATCTCCAGTTGTAGACAGTCGTACTTAAGCCACCTATATTCCAGTTTCCAGGCTAGAGTGTGGTAGTGATGCCGCAAGTGCAGATGGTGGCGATGGTACTGATGCCACCAAGTGTCCTTCTGTTGTGTTGACTCCTCTTGTACCTGAGGATATTTTTGGAAAAATACAAAAAATGGAAAAAAAAATAAAAAAATCAAAAACATGAATAAAGGAAAGTTTTCTGTATCTCCTGTGAGTCCATCTGTGGTATTTGATGATTTATGCAAGGATTCTAGTCTTATGAATGACTAGGAACCTATTCCTGGCCCTCATCCTTTGGGAGAGGGGCCTTCTATTCCCTTTCCTCAAGCACTCTGCTTAGGAAAGGGGACAAAAATAGAAATCCTAAAAAGAGGCACCAGTTAGAGTTCAGCGAGCAGATGATAGACAGATTTCAGATCCAGCTGACTCTTTAGGAGTCACTTGAGCACATCCCTCTATTCCATAAGAACTTGAGAGAGAAGACCACAATCCGTATGAAGAAGAGGAATCATAATGCAGAAATCCATGTGCTCACCCATGCCACTTGCTTTGCCACCCAGAACCGAATGCCAGCCAAGAGACCCGATGCAGGAGCTCCCAATGTCAGATTCCATATCCATGAGCAGCAGTTCGATCGCACTCTATTAGACAGCGGCTCCTCGATTAACCTCCACTCAGCTACCTTACTTGATCATTTTGAAGTTGGACCTCCTAAACAGAGCGGGACAGTCCTTTAGTTTGCATATCGATCTGTTAAGAGGTTGAAGTGGTTATTAAAGGGTGTTGTCGTCACAATTCAAGGCATGAAATTCCTCATGGACTTCGTTGTGTTGGACATGGAGATCCCTGAATCTTTGACCAATACCCCTATCATTCTAGGATGACTATTCTTGGCCACAGCAAAGGTAGTATCCGATCATAATAGCGAGAATGTATACTTTCACGTCGAGGGAGAAAGTGTACAAATAGAGACAAAGCTTAGAGCCAGAGATTCAGCATGCTCAGAGAAAACTACCTATTCAAAGTAGATGATAGAGGCATAGCTAGATGTCCACAAGGAGTATGATTTTGTGATTATAGATGATGAAGATATTTGGACAGATCCAGTTTCATGAGCTCTTTTCATGCCCTCAGAAATTGTAGAGCCATAGATGATAGCTGAAGAGAGTTCGAAGAGGACACTCATGGTGCATGACACTTTAGAGGTTGATGATTGCTATCCGGATAGCGAAGCAGATTATATTTCTTGTGATTCAGATCCCTCAGACTCAGAGACTGATTTTGACTGGCAGGACTGACGAGTCCGAGATAGCCGATGTTAATTTGTGTGAATTCTCGATTGTTTAAATTAATGTCATTTCGTTGTAGGCGAGCAATCGGAATCGGTCAAGAAATAACCACAATTAATTAATTAAATTTTCAATCGTATGGTTTTTGTTTATTTTACTTGGGCAAATCCCAAGGTCAAACTCAAGGAGGCAAAGGAACAACCTGGAATTTTGTCTATCAAAGTTCATGTACGATTTTCGAGATGGTAATTTTTTGTTATTTTTTTAATGCAATTCGGAATGCAAAATGCAAATTAGGCCAATTGTAGGGACTAAAATGTAAGATCAATCAAACGATGTCTGAAAAATACGAAACTTGGCCGATATGTTAATTGATGAAATGAATGCACTGTAATTTTTTTTGGAATTTTAGGATGTAAGATAATTATTTTATGAATTTATGAATGCAAACATGAATTTCAATAATTAATTATAATAAATATTAAACCTAATTATTTTCAAGGGATAAAATTATCTAAGATCTTTTACTAGATGTCGATCTCATAAAAAACCTAAACCTCAAAAATACAAGATTTAATACCAAATAAAAATTAAACATTGAAATATGAAAAATGATTTTTAAGGCAAATCACATATAAAATGCAATTCTTTTTGGGCACATGTAACATACAACTAATTCTACAATCGGTGAATTTTTGGTAATTTTCAGAGTTATAGTCAATTAGTTATGAATTTTCAAGCACGGAATGGGCGAAATATGCAATTTTCCATAAAACAATTAATTATTAATTAACCATAAATTACAAAAATGTCAAACATATGCCAAGATGTAGAGAATTAGTTGAAGAACAAAGTGTTATTTTTGAATAATAAAAATAATGTAATAAAGAGGTCTAAAATAAGGGGGGAACACATGGGTCTATCTGCAATTACAATAAATAAAAGGAAATGAAAATATCAGAGCAGGGACTAATTTGTAATTGCCAGAAGTATAGGGGGTGATTCTACAAAATTTCCATAAGGTCGCGTACGTAGCACTTGACCTCTAGCTGGTGGACTTCTGTTCAAATAGGACGAGAGGCAGGGGGTTTCCGCAGTTTCCCAACCCACGCACGTGGGGTCACGTGAGGTGGCAATTGCAATTTTTCCCTCCACGTGCCGCTCACGCGGGGGAGCTCTTCTACAGACGTTCCCTCCATACGTGCATATCACGTGGGAGGGCCTCGGGTCCAACCCCCGACGACGCGGAGGAATGCATCTTGTCACGGAGGAGGCAACTGGTGACTAGAGCGGTGGCGTTGCGAAGGTGGGTGAGGCGGTGTCTGTGAAGGGGTACCGGCGAAGGGCTGCTGGAGGCGGCGGTGCTTGGTTGTCGGGTCGGAGGTGAAGCGATGGACAAGAGTAGTCGAGCTACTAGCGGGAAATGCTCCGGCCACTGGCGTGGATGGTCGATGTAGAGATTGGCTGGAGCTACTCGAGGCGGCGAAGTCGAAGATGGAGACGTCGGTGTTGACGAAGCTTCTAGAGGTGAATTGGAGCAACTGTCGAAGCTGGAGCCAATGATGGGTAGAGGCACAAAGGTCATAACGATGGTTGTCGAACGGCTGGAGGTCGAACGGGTTCGGCCGAGGAGGTACTTGGGTTGTGTCGGGGGGTGGTGAAGATGATGGTAGAGAGGCGGAGTAAACAAAAGAGATGAGAATGGGGGAGGAGAAGCATGGAGGGGGTACCAGGAAGGGAAAGCTCGAAGGTAGGGCGTGGGGAGCCGGAGCAAGAAGACGTAGTAGGGGGGAGGGATTGCACGCTGCAATGAACCCCCTTGGGGTTCGGATCTCGCCAGAGGAGTTTCCCCTGGGCTGTCACCACCAGGGAGGGGTTGTTCTTTGCAGGAGTAGATCGGCAGATGGGTTCAACGGATGGGGCGGAGTCGTTAAATAGAGGGCTGAAGAGGGTTGAATATGGTAGGAAGGAGGGAGATGATTCGATGGGGAAATCTAAGAGGAGGAGATCGGAGATGAAGATTTGCAGGGATTTGACGAGATCGGAGGGCGGCCGTGCGCGAGATTCACAGGCAGAGGGCAAAAATCACAGGGCAGCGGTGGCAAAATTAGGGAAGTTGGGGGAGATGATGGAGGAAGGGGGTGGCACACAGGTGCCATCCGATCGGCCGAGATCGGACGTCCCTAGTGTTGCAATGTGGCAACGATTGGGATGGCAGGGGTGAGCATGTGCAGGGCACGTACGCAGGAGGCACGTGGTCCGCACGTGCACGGCATTTTTTTAATTTTTTTTTATAAAAACGAAGATAAATGAGACAGAAAATGACACATGGTAGCTCCAGGAGTTGCCACGTGTCAGCCCCAGAAAAATTGAAAATAAAAATACAAAAATAATTCAAAAAGAAATAGAAGACGACTCTGGATCAAAAAAAAATTTCATGGAACTTGCTCGTCTCGATGAGATATGCAATTTTCATGAAGAGACCAAAACCAAAATCGATCATTTGCACAAAGTGATATTTTGGGGGTATCCCATGTACATAGAATACCTTGATTTTGGTTTTATAATTTTTTACCATTTTCAAACTAGATAAAAATCTAGAAAAAATATGATAAAATCAAAGATAAATATTTAAACATTAATCTATTTTTTATTTTTATTAAGTAAGAAAAAGAAGAAATAAAATAAAAGATGAAGAAGACAATTTTTGTACAAATAGTTAGTGAGGACCCGTACTCAGTTAATTTCTTTGATTTCAAGCTCAGTTCGGAGATTTGGATTTTTGCGCATTTTAATAAAACATTTATCAAAGTAGACAAATGAAAAATAAAGAAAATAAAATGTATTAATTATGTACATAAAATTATAGGTCAAAACTACTAAAATACAAAATGTACAAAAGAGGCCAAAAACCCAACTTTTACATGAGCCCCGATTCTCTTGAACTTGATCTTGTTTTGAAGATAATTGAATGTACATTAGTTTAAAAGTGAGTAGGAATAAATTGGATACTGTATGAGGAAGATATCAAGGTTTTAGTCCGGAAATCCTAGAGCTAGGGTTTGGGTTTTCGGTCCACTTATTAAGGTTAGAGATTTTTTATATTTTTCATTTATTCTTTTTAGTGATATGTACACATTGGAGGTGGTTTCAGTACATTTGGAGTTAGCATAAATTAGTTAAAAAATCAAGGAATTAGGGTATTTTACAGGTTAATTGGACTGGGATTTTTTGCTTCTTATTTTGTGATAAAATGCCATTCTTATCAAAACATGCATGAATGCTAATTATGTAGAATAAATGAAGAAATGCCAACGATTTTTAGGGATTTGAGCTTAACTCATGACTTTTAGATTGATGAATCAGAGATTCATCATCCCCCTATACTTAAACCATGCTCGTCCCGGAGCATCAAAATCAATGCAATGAAGTGAAATGGGATTGGGTTCTATACCAAGATTATGAGCAGAAGGTGAAAATGAATCTAGACCCAACCTTTGGATTATTAGTGTGGAGGAACTTCTATGAGACTTAGAATTTTAAAATCAACAGCCTTCAAGTTCTACACATCATTGTCACAGTTTCGGCTCAGAAGTCATCTTAGATCAATCCTCTTCCCAAAGCATACCCTATGAACATTAAAAAATTGACTCATGTGTGTGAAAGGTTTCAGCTCTTCCCATCCATAATGCCGGACTACCATGCAAACCTCCTCTCCAGTAACTCGTCCTCAGGGAGTCAGGTATTTCCTTCTAAGGTTTGTTGTGATGTGTTCACAATCGAACTGAGGGAGAAGTTAGAGGAAGGAGAAAAGAACTGGAGGGTGGCCAAGGTAGTCACCTCTCCTTGTGAAGCCGGCCAGTTTAGCCAAGTCTCCACCAAGATCTGCAGATTTTCTTGAAGCTTGGACCTTTTTGGTCAAATTTTTATTTTGATAGCAGGCTTCTTTGTATTTGGATTTTTGGTGATTCTGCATGGATCTTGTTGTGCCCCTAAGGATATAGAATCTTTTTTCCCGTACATGTTTTGGGGTCTTAGAAAAAATTATGCTCAGCCGTCCATTCCTTTTTCGAAGCTTTATTTCAACCCGTACTCCGGTCCTTAGATTTCTACGCTACCAGAAAAGAAACTCAAACAGTCTTCCAACACCTCATCTGAGTTGAGATAAGTGCATAGTGCGAGAGTACAAATTAATTCCTTATTCCAAAGTCGTACCCAGAATGAAGAGACTAGGTTAGACACTAAGAGTCAAACGATGTATATTGTCATGTGGAACTCAAAGAATTAAGTCAAAGACCTGAAGTTTCTAAAATCCTATTTCTCGATGAAGTTCCTTTGAAAATTAGGTGGATTATGGTCAAGTCCAGACCACTCTCGGTTTCTGCTCATAATTCGGTTCAGAACCCAAGGACTTTTCACAGATACAAATGAATATAATGCTGGACGAAGTGCAGGTGTGTGAAATGCAGACACAAGTTTTTTTGAACAAGTTAATTAATTTTTTTAATGCAAAAATGAATAAGAAGCCATTTTTTCTTTATTTTTTTATGCAAAAATGAATTGGAAGCCATTTTCAAAATTTTTGGTTGTACACAGTCAGTGTTAGTAGTAAAAAAATTTTGTTTTTTTGTTGTTTTTTTTTTGTTTTTTGTTGTTTTTTGTTGTTTTTTTTGTTTTTTTTCAAGTTAGTTACCCACCCCGTAATACATATAGACCTACGCAAAAGTACAAGATATGGGTAAAATATATACACAGTATATATACACACCCCCCCTATTAGCGAGTGTTGTGTCCTCAGAGCACAAGAAGCGTGGAGAAGACATAGCTCGGGCTAAGCGTAAGAGAGTGAAAAAGAAAAAGAAAGATTATCACTCTCCCCTATACTTAGGCTGTAAACAGTCTAAGTATAGAAGAAGAGCGAAACTGAGGTGGTCGGGAGGTGTGAATGAGGAGAGTATATACATATGCACATCGGTTCCCCCTATACTTAGGCTTTGGTCAGCCTAAGTATAGAAGAATGGAGGAAATGAGGTGATCGTGAGAATGAGTTTGATGAGGGGAATGGTATATACAGATGGCATCGCCCCCCCCCCCCATACTTAGGCCTTGGCTTAAGTAGAGGAAGAAGATGTACAAGGAGACCGATGTGGTCGGGAGGGAGGGTGATCTGATGAGTTTTCAATGTGCTCGCTCTGCATGAAGTTGATGTCTTCGACTTGGGATGTCTGCTCTTTGGATGATTCTACATATGGCTTCAGCAATTTCCCATTTGCTGAGAAAGGTTGTGCATCATCTTTGAGCTCAGCAACATCCACACTTCCATTAGTATGCACGTCGATGACATTGTAGGGACCCGTCCATTTTGATTTGAGTTTCCTGTGAAAATCTTCAATCGGGCATTGAACAACCAGACTTTCTGCCTAGGGACAAAGGTTTTATGCCTAATGTGTCTGTCATGCCATCTCTTGACCTTATCCTTATAAATCACACTATTGTCATATGCCTGGTTTTGGATTTCAATTAGCTCATTCAGATTTAAGTTCCGGCATAATTTCCCAAGGTGACAACTCCAATTAAGTTTTTTTATCGCCCATTCTGATTTGTGAATTAGCTTTGTGGGTAAATGGCATGGCTTGTCATAGATCATCCTAAAAGGTGAAGTACCGAGTGGAGTCTTGTAGGCTGTCCTATAGGCCCACAGAACCTGGTCCAAAAGCTGAGACCAGTTCATCCTATCTGGACGAACCAGCTTCTGAAGAATACCCTTCACCTCTCTATTAGAAACCTCTTCCATGCCATTAAATTGTGGGTGGTATGGATGGGCTATTCTATGCTTAAATTTATATTCTTTAGCCATTGATCTCATTTCTCTATTCATAAAGTGGCTACCCCCATCTGAAATCAAGACTTTGGTACCCCGAACCTTGCAATTATATTATCCTTGATAAACTTACAGACAATTTTACTATTTGTGACTCAGTTTGGAATAGCCTCAACCCATCTTGATAAATAATCAACCGCTAACAAGATGTACACAAATCCATGGCTACTTGGAAAACGACCCATAAAATCAATTCTCCATGCATCGAAAACATCACAGAAAATCATTCGTTGCATGGGCATTTCATCTCTATAGCCAACGGTCCCTCCCATTCTTTGACAAATTGGGCACGACCGTACAAATTCATTTGCATCTTTAAATAAGGTATGCCAGTAAAGTCCACATTGGAGTACCTTGTGTGAGGACACTCCGATATTCCTCTTGAGGAATACATCTTCGCCAAACGCAATCTGCTCCTTCATAGAAAAGGAATGTAACATCCCAATGGTATTTTCTCAAATCATATTTCAGCCAGTCAATTCTGCTCTTGGTCCAACCTAGGGGAACCTTCTTGGAGACAAGATAGTTCACTATGTCGGTATACCATGGGACTGGGTCAGTAACGCAAACTAACTCGTCAGGAAAAGTCTCTTTAATTGGTCCAATATTAGAATAATCATTTTGCTCAATTCGGGAAAGGTGATCAGCAACAATATTCTTTATTCCTGGTTTATCCTTGATCTCCAAATTAAATTCCTAGATTAATAAGATCCATCTCAAAAGATGTGCCTTGGCATCCTTCTTTTTCATTAGATATCTGATTGCCGTGTGATCAGTAAAAATCGTCACCTTGGAGCCCAATATATATGATCTGAATTTTTCTCGGGGCCATACTACCGCAAGAATTTCCTTTTTAGTTACCGTGTAATTTCTCTGGGCAGGATCCAAAACTTTGTTTGCGTAATGAATCGCATAAGGTATCCCATCTTGTCTTTGTCCAAGCACAGCCCCGACAGCAAAATCCGATGCATCAGTCATGATATCAAAGGGAAGAGACCAGTCGGGAGCTTGTAATATCGGCGATTCACATATTTTCTTTTTCAGGAGCTCGAAGGCCTTTAAACACTTGTGATTTACAATAAACTCGATGTCTTTTCCTAAGAGCTCAGTCGGTGGGCGGGCGATCTTTGAAAAATCAGGAATAAATCTTCGTTAAAATCCAACATGCCCAAAGAATGATCTCACTGACTTAACATTGGTTGGTGGCTCAAGTTTCCTGATCACATCCACCTTGGCAGGGTCGACCTCCATTCCCTTTTTGGAGATGACGTGCCCCAACACGATACACTATGTCACCATAAAGTGACTTTTCTCCCAGGAGAGTACCAAATTAACCTCCCTACATCTCTTGAGGACTCGGTCCAAGTGCGCTAAACATGCATCGAATGAATCACCATGGACCGAGAAGTCATCCATGAAGACTTCCAGAAAGTCGCCCACCATTTCAGCAAATACGACGATCATGCACCGCTAAAATGTGCCAGGGGCATTACAAAGCCTGAATGGCATGTGCTTGAATGCGTAAGTGCCGAAAGGACATGTAAAGGTGGTTTTTTCCTGATCCTCGGGAGCGATGGCAACTTGATTGTAGCCTGAGTACCCATGAAGAAAATAGAAGAATGCTTTCTCTGCAAGTCTCTCCAAGATTTGATCAATAAATGGCAGTGGAAAGTAATATTTCTTGGTCGCAGCATTAAGGCGCCTGTAATCGACACAAACACGCCACGATATGGGTACTCGGGTTGCGATCTCTACCCCCTCCTCGTTGGTGACCATCTAGATTCCCGACTTCTTCAAGACAACATGAAGGGAGGCCACCCACTTGGAGTAAGAAATGGGGTATATGAATCCTGCCTTGCACCATTTCTCTATCTCTTTCTTAACTACTTTCCGGAGAGTAGGGTTTAATCTTCTCTGAAATTCACGAAAGGTCTTGCGTTATCCTTAACATAAATTTGGTGCGAGCAGAGAGCGGGATTGATTCCCACGAGATCTGACACTGTCCAACCAATGGCTTTGCGGTATCGCTCAAGAACTTCAAGCAATCTAGATTCCCGGTCTTTGGTTAATGATGAGCTAATGATCACAGGAAATTTCTCCTTGGGTCCCGCAAGAAATGCATATTTGAGTGTAGAAGGAAGTGGTTTTAGCTCCAGCAAATCTGAATCATCAATTAGGTCTGGTTGAATGTCTTTTGAGTCTGGCTCAGTGTTGGTTAAAGGTAAATCACTCTGTGATGTGTTGGCTACCAATTCTAATGCAAGGTGAGTCGGATCGTAAAAATAGTGAGGCAATTCGGACAAAGACACGTCCAACTCATCATCGATATTTCATGATTATTTAGAAGAAGATGGGACTGACAAATGCAGAAGGATTTCTATGTCATCAAGGGTATAGGTATCGGTGTCTCTAGATAGTTCAGGCAACATCTCGCACACTACATTGTGCACTTTTTCTTCTTCTGATGAGGGGTTCTCACTCGGAACTTCTGGAAGTTGATGCCAAGGCCCATTAGTGATAATGAAATTGCACTCTGACGATTCTGAGTATTCAGTGGTAGCTTCGGAGTCGGGTCTTTGCCACTTTGTCCATTTCATTTCCAAGTCCACCTCTCTGTCTGGAGAGCGGAATTTCATCATTCCTGTACTATAATCGAATACTGTTTTAGCGGTCCGCAAGAATGGTCTTCCAAGAATGATTTGAGATTCTTTCCAATGATTCGGGGTCTCCATATCAAGGACAGTGAAGTCCACTTTGTATTATGTACCCTCGATCAAGATGACTACATTCTTTACTTCTCCCTTAGGTCTTTTAATAGATTTATCAGAAAATTGGAGCACAGATAATGATTTTTTGAGAGGTCCTAACTCCAATTTGTAGTATAATACTAAGGGGAGAAGATTGATCGAAGAACCATTATCTAGTAGTGTGCGCGCGAACGCAATGCCACCAATGCGACTCTCCACATAATGAGCATCCAGATCCCTTTTTTTCTCGATAGATGCTGATTTTTGACACATTTGGTAGTTGCCACTGTCAAGATATGAGTTTCCACAAATTGACTTGGTTTCTTCCTACGAGTCCTGGTGGGGGTGCATTTCACTTTCAAGTATTTTTGAAATGCTGGATTGTTAGCCACATATTGATCAAATGGTATTTTGACTGTGATATTTTCCTGACAGAATCGTTCCTTTTCTGGGTCATCTTGAATGTTTTTATTTGGCTTGCATTTTCCTCTCATAAGAGCATGAGGGAAAGGAATGGAAGTAGTCGAGACTGGAGATAAAGAACCCGAATCATAAATAAGAGCATCTTAATTAGAAATAGAGTTCTTATTACAATCATTTTTCTGCTAATAATAATCAAAATCATGTTGCTGAAAAGGTGACAAAGGTATATTTGCAGCAACTGGAGGTGCAAGGTCCTCTGTAGACTTCATGGATGCTTTTCCTTTCTCCTGTGTTGGGATCTTCACTGGTGCTGAATTCAGGTGTCCTTTTTCTTCATTCTCGGAAGTATCTTCCGGTTGATCTTTTGAGTCTTCTTGATCCAATTCCCGTGCCCGGTCAGGTACGTCCATGGTCCTTCCGCTCCTAAGTGACATAGCATTGGTAATATCAAACGAAAGGATCTCATGTTCAGATATGGGAAAGTCTGAGTAGAATACCTGGCCATTTTGTCGGGAAGATTGAGATTTATTCAAGCTATTAGGGTTATCTTGAACTTGGGCGGGAATGGTTGTAGCAGGGGTTGTCTGTTCATCTCTCCAACGGGACAAGAGATTAACATCAACCCATAGATCTTGTACTTCATTTCGAAAGTAGTGAATCTCCTCAAGCATTTGTTGCTGGATATCTACGGGTTCTCCTTGAGAGTTGGATGGTTGAGGTGGTTATTTTGAGGGATGACCTTTGGAGCTTGGTATTGCTGCCAGTATTGCTGGGGTGCCTGCTGGTGTTGATTCTAGAAGTTGTATGGTTGTTGCTAATGTTTCTGATGCTGGGATGGTGTAGTATTCTGAGTGTGCTGCTGAGCTGGTGGAAATACGTCATTATAGAAAGTGGTGGGACGTTGGTAAGGCTGGCGATCCCCCATATTTCCCTGACGGGTAGGGTCTTGAGTGTACTAGATGTCGTTTACCTCGAACACCAGAGGTGGTGCTTCTTCAACGATCTCATATCGGTGAGGGTGACAGCTGGAAATTTTGAGCATAGGATTGGTCATGAGCCCATTGTTGTTGTTGTCCTGATCTCGGTTGCTCCTGGACGTGATCTATACGATAGATGGGAACCGCGAATGCAACTGGTATCCCAATCTTGGATACCTTATCGGTCAGCTCCTCCGTTTGCTTTGGAAACTGGGAGATCCTATTGTCGATGCCGTTCATCCTCTTATGAATCTGATCCACAACTACTAACTTATCAGCAATGATGCTCATGTTTGGAATCAAATCCTCCATTATTTCTGCAACAATTTGCTTTCCCCCTTTAGACTGAAGTGTGTTCAAGGAATCGGTGTACGCCCTTCGCTCCATTTGCTCCATTTGCTCCAGTACTTTCCAGACGGTTTCAGCACTACGTGATGTATAGTTGCCACCACAGGCAGCACTCACTAATCCATGTGTCTCGTAGATAATGCCAGAATAGAGTGACTGGACCAAGATGTTCTCATCCAGATCACGGCACGGACACTTCTATAGTAGATCTTTAAATCTATCCCAAGCATCACAGAGTGGTTCATTAGGCATCTGAGAAAAACCGGTGATGTGTGTCCTCATCTGATTGGTCCGACTCAAAGGGTAGAATTTTTTTAAGAATAGGTTCTTGAACCTATCATAGATAGTCACTGTCACTCCTTCTTTACACAGTAATCTGCCTTCCCTTTTAATGCGAAAGGAAGTGCGGTGAGGTGAATGTAATCTTGGCTAACCTGAGGATGCCTCAGATTAGATCATACCAGCTCCAAGTCTCGTAAAAACTCATATGGTTCTTCAGCAGCCTTACCATGGAATTATGGCAATTGGTTCAAAAAGTGTGGTTTTAGTTCATAGTTTATTTCTGGCTCAAAAGGCAACAAATAATTTCTCCCTCTGTACTGCCTAGGATTGTATGCTGCTTCCATCGGCGGTTCTCCTCCAGCATTCAACTGCTCTATTTGTTCTCTCAATAAAAGCTGTTGCTGCTCTGATGTAGCCAATCTTGCCAAAATCATATGCATCAGGTCTTCATTTGGTTTATCTTTGTGATCTCTTTTCATGGGAGGTATTTTCTGTAAGTTCTCCTCTTCTTCTTCACCTTCAGAATATAACGGATTTGAGTTAAAAGAGTGGAAAAATTTTGAACAAGAACCATCGAGGTAAGAGTTTTCCTCGATGTGTTTTGGAGAGAGAGAGAGAGAGAAACAATATGGGTTTGACCTCCTTCAAGAAAGAAAAAGGAATTGTAGGAATAGGGTTCATGGGAAAAATGCCCTATAATCCAAGGTGGTCCGGAGTAAGAGTGTCTCCGAACCTTTGAGATTGGCAAGTTTGTGGAGGTCAGAGGAGGGTTCGCGGAGTCCGAACAAAAATCACCACAATCTTCCATTCTTGATTTCAAATGATTTGAAAGAGTTTTACGATTCATGATTTAGGCATAAGTGTGCAGTATTCGATGATTATCCGGGATCTATGCGCAAAACAAACACAATACAGATCCTTGTTTCACCAAGTCACACAGTGGAGGCCGCAAGAGTTCGGCCAATTATCATGTTAATTTTAATTGGTGATAATTCCAATCTTGCAAACGTTTAAGCGAGATGTTAGGTGCATGTGTTTCTCTACCAATTGGCTCGAATTCTTACAACTAGTTGCACCTACTTTCATCCCGTATGGGTGTAAGTACGGATCGTAAAACGGCTACCCGTGTTACTTAAGGACGGAGCCTTACGCAGTGTCCTCGGAACTACCCACTATGCTAAGGAAATATGGACCATTTACTGGCTACCCGTAGATCCTCACTGAGAAGTAACTAATCGTTTTTTTGTGGCTTGACTCTATCCTAGTGTGTGTGTCTCTCTCCTCTCTGCAAGATAAAAGAATACAAGGTCGGGGTTGCTCTCCTGCAAAAAATCTTGATTTTATGAGTTAATTAAAGTCAACTTTGTTTAGCAGTCCCAATTTTAATTAGGTGATCACTGAAAATTTTAAATGAGCACAAAGGCGCGTCTACCGTCCATACTCAACTTCCTTTAAAATTATGTGATAAAAAAGGAGGGAGAAACTCGGGAAAAGCTGATGCACATGAATAACAATGATGTATGCTCAGATAGAAGACTTATAGTGATTCCTCACAATCTCCATGTGGGATACAAAACAAGAATTGAAACTTTAATCTATATGAATATCAAGACGATGAAAAATTGCACCTAGCAGAAAGTTCTATTAGCCGGGAAGAATTGAGTTGAATTTGACTAAGTTGAACGATCTAATGTGTGTCTCAATTAATGTGAAATGTGGTCCTAGATTCTACGAGCACAAATAATAAATGTTAAAAGCTCTAATAGTCATATGTGCAGGTCTATCCTAAGCGAAACTCAAGTCGGGCTCCATCCTCACCAAAGAGTGAAACAGGCCACGACACACCACAAAAAAGTTCAAAGTCTTGTTACACACGTGAGAGTCCAATCGGACAACGCTATAAATGAGAAATTAATTACAAGAATTTTAAATTGTAGAGAAATCCTAGACTCTATGCACTCTCACAACTCGACTCGATCTCAATTTAATTGCAGTTTTTCGGGCGTTGGTTTTTGTGAGAAACCGCTCGACGCACGTCGAGTACCTCGTAAGAAAAATAAGAGAGATAATGTAAGAGAGTGACTCAAAAATAAATAAAAAATATAGCAAGAAAATAAATGAAGAAAAGAGAAAAAAAATATGGAAGATAAATAGTTAAAATTCAGGGGTCAGACTACCCGAATGTGAAAAATTGAATAAAAAATTTCTTTCAGACAAAATCTAAGCCGTTTGCCTCCCCGGCAACGGTGCCATCTGACGAGTCCGAGATAGCCGATGTTAATTTACGTGAATTATTGAGTAATTAAATTAAAGTCATTTCATTAAAGGCAGGAAATCGGAATCGATCAAGAAATATCCACAATTAATAAATTCAATTTTCAATCGCGTGGTTTTTGTTTATTTTACTTAGGCAAGTCCCAAGGTCGAACTCAAGGAGGCAAAGGAACAACCTAGAATTTTTTTCTATCAAAGTTCATGCACGGTTTTCGAGACAGTATTTTTTTGTTATTCTTTTAATGCAATTTGGAATGCAAAATGCAAATTAGGCCAATTGTAGGGACTAAAATGTAAAGATCAATCAAACGAAGTCCGAAAAATACAAAACTTGGCCGAGATGTTAATTATGATGAATGAATGCACGGTAATTTTTTTGGAATTTTTGGATGCAAGATAAATATTTTATGAATTTATGAATGCAAACAAAGTGAATCTCAATAATTAATTATAAATAATATTAAACCTAATTATTTTCAACGGATAAAATTATCTAAGATCTATTACTATGTTATGGATCTCAGAAAAATACTAAACCTCAAAAATACAAGATTTAATACCTATTGAAAATTAAACATTGAAATATGCAAAATGATTTTTATAAGGCAAATCATGTATGCAAATGCAATTCTTTTTTGGTACAACGTAACATACAACTAATTCTACAATCCTTAAATTTTTGGTAATTTTCAGACCTATGGTCAATTAGTTATGAATTTTCAAGCATAAAATGGGTGAAATATGCAATTTTCCATAAAACAATTAATTATTAATTAACCACAGATCACAAAAATGTCAAACATGTGCCAAGATGTAGAGAATTAGTTGAAGAACAAAGTACTATTTTTGAATAATAAAAATAATGCAATAAAGAGGTCTAAAATAAGGGGGGAACACATGGGTCTATCTGCAATTATAATAAATAAAAGGAAATAAAAATATGCAGAGAAGGAACTAATTTGTAATTACCAAAAGTATAGTGGGTGATTCTGTAAAATTACCAGAGGGTCACATGCGTAGCACGTGACTTCTGGCTGGTGGACTTCTTTGAAAATAGGACGAGAGGTAGGGGGTTTCTGTACTTTCCCAACCCATGCACGTGGGGTCACGTGAGGTGGCGATTGCAATTTTTCCCTCCACGTGCATCTCACGCGGGGGAGCTCATCTACAGGTGTTCCCTCCGCACGTGCAGATCATGTGGGAGGGCCTCGGGTCCAACCCTCGACGGCGTGGCAGAATGCGTCTTATCGCGGAGGAGGCAACCGGCGACTGGAGCGGTGGCGTTGCAAAAGCAGGTCAGGCGGTGTCGGTGAAGGGGTACCGACAAAGGGCTGCTGGAGGCGGCGGAGCTTGGCCATTGGTCGAAGGTGAAGCGATGGACAAGCATGGTCAAGCTGCTAGCGGGAGATGCTCTGGCACTGGCGTGGATTGTTGATGCAGACATTGGCCAGAGCTACTCGAGGCGACGAAGTCGAAGACGGAGACGTCAGCGTGTACGAAGCTTCTGGAGGCGAATTGGAGTAGATGTCGAAGCTGGAGGCGATGACGGGTAGAGACGCGAAGGTGATAACGATGGTTGTAGAACGGCTGGAGGTCGAACGGGTTCGGCCGAGGAAGTACTTGGGGTGTGTCGGGGGGTGGCAAGGATGATGGTAGAGAGGCGGAGTAAACGAAAGAGATGAGAATGGGGAGGAGAAGCGGGGAGGGAGTACGTGGAAGGGAAAGCTCGACGGTAGGGCATGGGGAGTCAGAGCAAGCAGACGTGGTAAGGGAGGCAGGATTGCTAGCTGCAATAAACCCCCTTGGGGTTCGGATCTCGCCGGAGGAGTTTCCCTGGGCTGTCACCACCGGAGAGGGGTTGTTCTTTGCAGGAGTAGATCGGCGGATGGGTTCAACGGAGGGGGCGGAGTCATTAAATAGAGGGCTGAAGAGGGTCGAATATGGTAGGAAGGAGGGAGATGATTCGATGGGGATATCGGAGAGGAGGAGATCAGAGACGGAGATTTGCGGGGATTTGACGAGATCGGAGGGCTGTCGTGCGCGAGATTCGCGGGTGGAGGGTGGAAATCGCGGGGCGGCGACAACGAAATTTGGGAAGTTGGGGGAGATGATGGAGGAAGGGGTGGTGCACAGTTTCTGTCCGATTGGTCAAGATCGGACGGCCCTAGTGCTGCCACGTGGCAACGATTGGGATGGCAGGGGCGAGCATGTGCAGGGCACGTACGCAGGAGGCACATGCTCTGCACGTGCGCAGCATTTTCTTAATTTTTTTTATAAAAAAAGATAAATGATGCAGAAAATGGGTGACATGTGGCGGCTCTAGAAGCTGCCACGTGTCAGCCCCGGGAAAATCGAAAATAAAAATACAAAGTTAATTCAAAAAGAAATAGCAAACGACCCCGAATCGAAAACTTTCCTTCACAAAAGTTGCTCGTCTCGATGATATCTACAACTTTCATAAAACTTTTATCAAAGAAGGCAGATGAAAAAGAAATAAAATAAATTGGATTAATTATGTACATAAAATTATAGGTCAAAAACCGCTAAAATACAAAATGTACAAAAGAGGCCAAAAACCCAACTTTCACATATTAGCTCCGATTCTCTTGAACTTGGTCTTGTTTTGAAGGTAATTGAATGTACATTAGTTCAAAAGTGAGTAGGATCCAATTGGAAACTGTATGAGGAAGATATCAAGGTTTTAGTCTGGAAATCCTAGAACTAGGGTTTGGGTTTTTTGTCCACTTATTGAGGTTAGTGATTTTTTGTATTTTTCATTTATTCTTTTAGTGATATATACACAGTAAAGGTGGTTTCAGGATATTTGGAGTTAGCATGGATTAGTTAAAAAATCAAGGAAGTTAGGCTATTTTATAGGTCAATTGGACTGGGATTTTTGGCTTTTTATTTTGTTATAAAATGCCATTCTTATCAAAACATGCATGAATGCTAATTATGCAAAAAAAATGAAGAAATGCCAACAATTTTAGGGATTTGTGCTTAATTCACGACTTTTAGATTGATGAATCTGAGATTCATCAAGCACTTTGATGATTATTTACCATGTCTGATTACCATAGAGCCCACAACTAGGACGGAGAGCGAGCTAGTACAGTTGACAGATACATCAGCGGAACCATCTTCGTTAGATTTATAGATTCAATGAGAGTTCTCGCATATAGATTTGGTAGCTTTCACGCAGACTTTTCAGAGGTCAGATTTGCCAACTCTAACTTGTCCTGAATTGAAGACCTTGCCGCAGAGTATGAAGTACAGATTCATTGCAGGTGAGCTAGATATGTCTCCAATCATTATCTCAATCGATTTGCCTGAAAACCAAGAATCTTGTTTGATGGAGGTTCTTGAGAGAAACCGCAAGGCAATCGGATGGAGTGTAGCCAATCTCCAGGGGATAAGTCCGGCCCTGTACTGCCACCACATTTTTCTTGAAGATGACGCTGAGCCATCGCGTGAGTTCCAGCGGAGGCTGAACCTGAATCTTAGAGATGTAGTTATGAAGGAAATATCTAAGTGGTTGATCATCGATTTTATCTACTACCCCATCTCTGACTCCAAATGGGTTAGTATGTTGCATGTAGTGCCCAAGAAGATGGGTATCACTACAATTGTGAGCGATTCTGAAGAGGAGATAGCTACCCGGTACCCACTTCTTGGAGGGTCTGTGTGGACTACATATAATTAAATCATGTCACCTAGAAGGATCATTTCCCTCTACCATTTATTGATCAGGTTATCGACAGGCTAGCAGGGAAGAATCACTACTATTTTCTTGACGGGTACTCGGGGTACAATCAGGTGGCCATAGCACCCGGAGACCAGGAGAAAACGGTGTTCACCTGTCCATTCAGAATGTATGCTTTTAGAGGGTTCCCTTTGGTCTGTGTAATGCCCCATCTACATTCCAAAGATGTGTGCTTTCCACCTACACAAAAAACCTAAGTTGTTTGTCTCCCCAATAATGGTGCCATCTGATGCTATGTTAATATGTCTTTTTTATATTGTAGTCAGGTAATATGGATTAAACAAGAAATAACCACAAATTATTTAATCTAATTAAATTTGAGTGGTTTTATGTCTATTTATCCTGGACAAGCCCTAGGGTCGAACTTAAGAAGACAAAGGAATAACCAAAGTTAATGTCTATCAAATTTAATGTGTGATTTTCGAGGCGGAATTTTTTGGTATTTGTAATGTAATTTTTGAATGCAAATACAAAGGTGGTCAATTTTAAGGACGAGAAAATTAATGTCAATCAAACGATGTCCAAAAGTTACAAACTTGGTCAAGATGTTAATTATGATGAAATAAATGTTATGCATTTTTTGGAATTTTTTGATGCAATATTAATATTTAATAGATTAAAAGGTACAAACAGTGTGAATCACAATAATTTATTATAATAAATATTAAAACTACTTATTTTCAAGGAATAAAATTATCTGAGATATCTTACTAAGTGGTCTATCTCAAAAAATCCAAAACCCTAAAAATATGAAGTTGAATAGCTATTAAAATAAATTACTCAAACTCACAAAATGATTTTTATAGAATAAAATGTGCATGCAAATGTAATGATTTTTGGGCATAAAATAGAACACGGCTAAATCTATTATTTATGACTTTTTTTGGCTATTTTTCAAATAGTGGTTCATTAAATAAGAATTTTAGAGCAATAGATGGGAAAATTATGTAATATTCCACAAAAATAATTATTAATAATTAACTAAGTATCACAAAAATACGAATCAATAGCCATAAGACACAGAAATAGTTGTACTACAAAATTTCATGCTTGGAATAAAAAATAAAGTGAAAATAGTGTTCAAAACATACACCAAAGTTAGGGGTCTGAATGCAAAACAGAAAATGAAGAAAATGATAAAACTATGCACAAGACTCGAATGCAAATACTTAGACCTAGCATAGTCTCAATGCAAAATTTCCACCAGGTCACATGTCGTGCACGTGGCTGTTGGAGCGATGGGGCTTTTCTGGAATATGGTAGAATTATCAAGGGCTTTCTTGCAAAAACTCCCTAGGAGGGGGTGCTGGTCCCGTGTTCCCTCCCCGCACATGTGCCTCATGTGGGGCGTCTCAGAACTCATGCCTCGTGGGTCGCAGGTGGCTGGTGGAGCGCATCCCGAGGAGGGTCGTATGAAGGTGGAAGCGCTAGAAGGCAGAGGCTCCGACCACTCAATGGCGATGGAGGTGTGCGACTTCGGTGGAGGAGGCTGACGACGGATTGCTGGTTCCTGGTTAGCGAAGTCGTGGTTGATGACACCCGACGAGGTCGGTTGGAGCAGAAGAGGCGGAGTTGGCCCTCCGGTGATGGTCGTTGAAGATTGTGGAGGGGTTCTAGAAGGGAGCTCCCCTGGTCGATGAAGATTGAACTGTCGATGAAGCAACGGTGGTGGTGGGAGCGGTTGGTTGGTCGGGAATGAAGCGGAATAATAGGGGGATACGGTGGTGGAGCTCGACGGTCGAAACCTGTATCACAGCTCCACGGCAAAGAGAGGTGCCGGAGTGAATCTAGCCTTGAAGAAGGAGGTTGCGACGGGACGTCGAAGCCTCAGATCTCACCGTTGGAAGAAGTGGAGGCCGGCATTGTCATCGCCGAGGGCTCCTCCTCTGTTGTTGGAAATCAAAAGATGAATAGAAGAGGGATGGCGATCCTGACTTTTAATAGGGACAAGAGGCAACGATTGGCTGGAGATTTGGAAAGGGGGCTGAGATTGGTGATGGCACGACTACTAATTTGGAAGGCGGTCGGAGATGGGGATCGCGAGGGAGGTGGCATCGAAAATCGAAAGGATCGTAAGAGATACGAGGTGGCGGCTCCATATTTGGAAGGTGGTCGAGAACAAAGAAGTGGTGGTGGCGATCTGATTGGCAGTGAAAAGGTGGGAAGAAGAGGAAGAGAGATCGGTCGTCCAATCGGCCGAGTCGAACGGTCGATATTGTGCCACGTGGCGGCTCTTTTATTATATTTTTATTATTTTTTATTATTTATATTTTTTAAATAAATAAACAAAATATAAATGCTAAAAATGGGTGACACGTGGCGGCTCCAAGAGCCTCCATGTGTCACTTCTAGAAAAATCAAAAAAATAAAAATAAAAAAAACTGAAAAGAAATAGCAAGCGATGTCAGATCGAAAAATTTTCTTCATAAAAGTTGTTTGTCTCGAGGAGATCTACAACTTTTGTGTAGACCAAATCAAAATAAATCATTTGCACAAAATGTATTTGGTACTCTATGTACATAAAATACCCGATTTTGGGGTTTTGTAATTTTTTGTTATTTTTAAATAAGATAAAAATCGGGAAAAGTATGATAAAATAAAAGAAAAATATATACACATTATTATAATTTTTTATATTTTTAGTAATCAGGAAAATATGAAAATAAAATACATAGGACTTTTTATACATACTGACAGTAAAGACTCAGACTCTATCAATTTCTTCAATTTTGGTTTTATTTTGGATTTGGATTTTTACATATTTTGATAAAACTTTTGTTAAAGAAAATAAATGAAAAGGAAATAAAAGAAAAAGAGTTAACTATGAACATAAAATAATAGGTTAAAATAGATAAAATACACATTGTACAAAAGAAGCCCAAAACCCAACTTTCACATACGAGCTCTGATTCACTTGAACTTGGTCTTGTTTTAAATGTAGTTAAATGTACATTAGTTCAAAAGTGAGTAGGATCAAATCAAACATTGTATAAGGAAGATATCAGCGCTTTAGTCTGACGGATCTGAAATTAGGGTTTTGGTTTATTTGTCAATTATTTTTGTTAGTATTTTTTAGATTGTTTTTCTTTATACTTGTTAATAATATGTACACAATGAGAGGTGGTTTCAGGTGATTAGGAGTTAGCATGGATTAATTAAAAATTGGGAAAGTTAGCTTATTTTACATGTCAATTGGGTTGGAATTTTTAGCTTCTTATTTAATGCAATAATGCATGATAATATGCAATTATTATTTATACATGCATGAATGTTAATAATGTAATATAGATAATGAAATGCCAAAGAATTTTGGGGATTTGAGCTTAATTAATGTCTTTTATAGTATGAATCACATATTCATCAGCGGTTAAATAATGGTTTACTAACCATGGTTAGCGATTTTCTGAAGCCTTTAAATAACCCCCCTACCCATTCATTCTCTATGATTTCTACTACCACCACTACCTTAAGGGTTGGGGTTGAGAGGTCAGGAGGAGAAGAGGAGGCGGGGAAGGAGCACTAGTGAAGCGCTACCGGTAGAACCAAGAGGAAGAGGATGGTATGATCCTCTCCTAGTTGACTTCGTAATTAATCTCTAAATTGAGCTAGGTTTTTAATTCATCTTCTTTTTCTAGCTTGGTTTTTTTATTCATCTTCCTTTTCAATTCATTTTGTGTTGTGGTTCGAGGAGAAGTCTGTGTAACATCCTACTTAGGTGCGGGCGGTTATGCACGTCAGTGAACCTTGTAATTCGTCACACCTTCACTCACCTATTACGTGTGGTGTCTACTGATTCTCCATTGCTTATAGCTCTATTAGATTCTTTTGATTTCTCTTTTATACTTATTTTGGTGGAGAAATCTATGTACCACCCTACTTAGGTGCGGATGGCTACGCATGTTAGTGAACAATGTGATTCGTCACACCTTTATTCACATATGACGCGTGGTGTCTAATGATTCTCCATCGCTTCCAATTCGATTATATTCTTTTGATTTTGTTACTATTTTCCTCTTGGTAGTTTTATAGAGTATCTCTTTCCATTTTTCTTTTGAAATATCTCCCGATATAAGGGGAAACTCTGTCAAAATTTTCATAGAAATATGTCCTGATATAAGAGGAAACTCTGCCGAACTTTTCATAGAAATATGTCCCGATGTAAGGGGAAACTCTGCCGAAATTTTCCAAAAAAAAATATCACCCTATAAAAGGGGAAGCCCTATTGAAATTTTGAGAGAAGATATATTCTCTGCGTTCTTCATGTTCTTCATGTGTTCTTCACTTTTTTGTGTTCTTTGTTCGTTCTTCATGTTCTTGGCACGTTCTTAGTGTTATCGATACAAAAATGAAATTCGATCGTTCAGGAGCCGTAAATTATCCTTTTTGAAAACGTACCACGATAAAGCACTACATATGCAAGAGAGAGAGATTGATTAGGTATTGAAATCCTTCCTTTGTTGTTGGGTTTTCATACGAGATCATTGAAATTCTTGATTTTATGTTCTTCTCTATGAAGAACCCTAATTTGGCTAGTTTTTATAAAAATGAAAAGTTCTTTGTGATTCCCACTAAAATAATGTCTAAGCATCAAATTGATGCAATGGCTTGGAAAGTTAGATTTTGGGAATCAAAATAAGTATAAATATGAGTATGTATACATATGGATTAATTTATATATATATATATATGTGTGTGTGTGTGTGTGTGTGTGTGTGTGTGAGTCTATAGTCAATATTGATGAATATGCAAATCGAAGGCTTAATGGAAGAATTACATCATGGGAATTGATGTGTATCCTAAAAGGGACTAGTGTTAAGTTAAGAATGACTGGGAGTAGAACTACAAGTCTGACATGGAACCTGCAGGTTTGTCGAAAGAACATCCGTATTGGCAGTCCAAACCAAGGTGGTATACGGTTGCCATGTTATAATAAGTGCACACAAAATAAATTATTTGCAGCGCGTGTTACTCGGCTTCCATTAGGTAAGTTGACTGACTGAAGATGTTGTCGTGCCATGTGGAGGCACGGGTGGTTGGATAGCGACCGGTTCACGATAACATATAAGTAAATCCGTTAGTATATGTGATTAAAGGTTATCCTATGATTTTAAAGCTACTGGATTCTCGAGGACGGTGTGATTCTTCTTTTGTCAGGCTAAGGGTTTGGAACCCTAAATAACAAAAGAAAAGAAAATTGTCAGGTTAGTATGGGAAGATTGGTTGAGGCGACGTGCGGCGGCATAAGATCACCAGATCAACACAATATTCATTACTGAAGAGTCCACAACTTCGGAGTCCATGAGTGGTGAGGTTTCCCATGGACTTATACCTGACATGGAATAAAAGGAATAGGAATTAAACTAATGAGAAGAAATGAGACTTTATGTTATAATAAGTTTTACTAAAAAGCACTACTTGTTTAGTTTTCTCTTCTTCGTTACTTAGCACTCGCTCATCGTCATCCTATGTTTTCTGAAAACCCAACATGCATCAGAGAGTCATCATAGGGACAATAGCCATCTAGCCAACCACAATAGCATCACTCCGTAAGGTAGTTAGTAATCTTTTTGTGTATTTCCTTTCCAGCTGATGTACATGTAAATGGTTACAGTGGGACAATGTATCAGTAAACTTTATTTTGTGAATGGAAAAGTACTAAATAATTCCCTATGAGTATTTTTAATTGCAATCTATTTATGAATGTTAGTTGTGATTAATGAATAAATTATTATTGAGTAACCAGATCCCGATATGGGAGGATTCGACGGCCCAGAATTTGGGCCGTGACAGTACGTCCTTTGTTTGATATGCACTTTGACCACACTCTCGTTGACACCAGTGCATCAATTAATATAATAGCCTTCTCACTTGTCTAGTCACTCAATCTGGGACCTCTCAAGAAACCAGGATGACTCATCAATTCGCTGATAGATCCATAAAGAGGTTGAAGGGTATTCTTGAAAATATTGTCATTCAGATCCAGGGCATGAGATACACCGTCTATTTTGTTTTATTATCCATGGAGACATCCACCTTTATGGAGTGCACTCCAATCAACATGAGTCGGCCTTTCCTCGCTATGGTGAAGGCCATTATTGATTATGATCTGAAGAGATACATTTTTGTTTCCATAACGAGAGCGTGCTAATTAAGACGATCACCGCACCCACTGTCTCTCAAAAACCCACACCTGATGAGAGTATAAATGTGTCAACTGACTCTGAGTACTATGACTAGCTGTTGAGATCAGAGATGTTTGCTTTACCATGGATGATACTGAGATCCGAGAATTCCTCTCCAGAGAGGAAGACTCGGAAAGCATGGACCTTATAGTTACTTCTTCTTGTGTGTGGCGATGTGTTGATGACATCCGCATCATTTACACCATAGAAACCTTACCGCGGAGGACAGCTATAGGAGAGACTTCACAAGCCAAACCTGGCCATACTACTTCCATTGATAAGTTCATGCCTTGTTGTTTTGAGATCGTTGAGGATCTCCATCACGTTGATCCTGATCGGATTTCGTCAGTTGTTGACCCTAATATCGACATGCACCTTATTAGATCCATTCCTCAGCAGTCATGCAAGAAGGTACAATTTCTACCTTCTTGATCTTTGTATATTCATCACCTTGTATATTTTCATTTTCATTCCTTTCTTTCCATCTACCATATCTCTCGCCCTCCTCAATCAGAGTGTGTTTTCCTTACTTAGGATTTGCTTTATCCTAAGTATAGGGGAGGTGGACGAGTGATGAATCTCATATTCATCACTCTAAATCTCATTTATTAAGCTCAAATCCCTCAAAATCAACAGCATTCTGACATCTATTTTGCATAATTAGCATTCATGCATGTTTTCATAAGAATTGCATTTTAGCACAAAATCTGCACAAAATAAGAAGCCAAAAATCCAAGCCAAAATGACCTGTAAATAAGCCTAACTTCCCGGATTTTTAACACATTCATGCTAACTCCGAATAACTCAAAACCACTTCCACTGTGTACATATCATTAACAAGAATAAAGGAAAAATACAAAAAAATAACTAACCCAAATAAGTGGACCAAAAACCCAAACCCTAATTTCAGGATTTTCGGACTAAAAGCCACATATCTTCTCCATCCAGTGTCCGATTTAATCCTACTCACTTTTGCACTAATGTACATTCAATTACCTTCAAAACAAGACCTAGTTCAAGTGAATCGGAGCTCATATGTAAAAGTTGGGTTTTGGGCCTCTTTTGTACATTGTATATTTTCGCGGTTTTAACCTTGTATTTTATATTCTTAATCAATAAAAATCCAAAAAAAATTAGATTAATGTGTTTTAATTTATCTTTGATTTTTCCATATTTTTCCGGATTTTTATCTTGTTTAAAAATGACATAAAAATTATAAAACCCAAAAAAATCAAGGTATTCTATGTACATAGGATACCCCAAAAATTCACTTTTTACATTTGACCGATTTTGGTTTTGATATCTGCATGAAAGTTGTAGATCTCATCGAGACGAGCAATTTTCGTGAAGAAACTTTTTCGATCCGAGGTCGTTTACTATTTTTTATCGATTTTACAAAGGTTTTTAATTTCGAATTTTCTGGTGCTGACACGTGGCAGCCCCAGAGGCCGCCACGTGTCAGCCTTTTTTAGCCTTTTTATAAATCGTTTTTAATTAAAAAAATTAATTAATTAAAAAAATAAAAAAATAAAAAGGACGCACGTGCGTCGCACGTGCCTCCCCAGGCACGTGCTCCGCACGTGCCTTCACCGGCGCCCTCTTTTTGCCTGCCACGTGGCATGAGCAGGACCGCCCGATCTCGGCCGATCGGACGGTTCCTGTTCATCGTCCCCAAACAGCCCCCCTTCCCAATCGGGACCTCCGCCGCCTCCGAGAATCACACGCCGCCCATGGATCTTCCCGATCTCTTCCGATCTCCCGCGTATCCCGCTGCCGATCATGATCAAATCCCCGTCGAATCTCGCCGCCGCCTTCAACCCGATCTCCTTCCATCTCCGGCACCCCCTCCCCGCAGCCTATAAAAGGAACACCGCCGTCCCTTCTTTCAACATCCGTCGTTTAATCCCTTAGAACCTCCTCTTCGGTAGTGACAGGACCGGCGAGCCCCCTCCATCGGCGTGATCCGAGGTCGGCAGACCTCGTCGCAGCTCCGCCCCGAGCGCCGCTGCTCGCTCCGGCCTCGCCAACGCCGTCGAGCCGATCTTCTTCCAGGTATACCCTCTCTCTCTCTCCCTCTCTCTCTATCTCTCTCTTCCGCTCTCCGCCCCACGCTGTCGACCACCACCGTCATCCTCCGCGCTTCGGCCATGACTCGACCATCACCACCACCTCGACGCCATCGCTCCGCCATCAGTCGCCACCACCGACTCCTCCGTAGCCGCTGCTGCGCCCCCGACGCCCCACGGCCGTGTGTCGGCCACTTCATCTCCTTCGCCGCCACCGCAACCCAACTCCGCCTCGACAACGATTCCTCCGCCTACGCCACCGCCATCAATCTCCGACGTCGACCGCAGCCCCGACTCCGCCGTCTCCGTCATCTCCTCCAGATGCGCCTTCATCAACACCCACCAGGCTCCTTCGTCTTCTCCGCCTAGGCCGTGTGTCGGCCGCTACCAGCGAGCTCCGCCGCTACAGCCCCCCGCCTCGACGACGCTACCGACCCATCGCACACCACCGCCGAGGCGCATAACCACCGCAGGAGGCGGTGGTTCTCCAGCCCACCGCGCCTCCTCTTCGCCGGCCGGGCTCCAAGCCCGAGACCCCTCGCCTCACGTGTGCAGCACGTGGTGGGGGGAACGTCTCCAGCAAGCCATCCAGGGGTCACGTGATATGCACGTGACCCGCTGGGTTATTTGCATATATCACCCCCGGAGTTTCCCCTATTTGCGCCTGACCCCCCGCTTCCAAGGGCACGTGCCTGGCACATGCCACTTGGAATATTTGCAGAAAGAACCTCCAGACTATCGGTAATTACATAGACACCCCCAGCTGCATTTTATTTTTATGTTATTTATTTAACTTGCAGTTGTACCCCTGTGTTCCCCTGTGATTCTAGACTTCTTCTCTACATTATTTAATTAATCTAAAAATAGCATGATGTTCGTTAATTAATTCTCTACTGTTTGACATCTTGCGGGTAATTTTGTGATTGACGGTTATTTGATAAATAATTATTTTATAGAAAATTGCATATTTTACCCATTTCTTGCTCTGAAATTGATAGTTGATTAACCGTTACTCTAAAAATTCTCGAAAAATCACATCTTGTAGAGTTAATTATTCTTAACATTGTGCCTAAAAAGATTTGCATTTGCATGCATATTTTATACTATAAAAATCATTTAGCACATTTTAGTATTTAATTTTTAATAGGTATTAAACCCCACATTTTCGAGGTTTAGGATTTTTCTGAGATCCGTCACCCAGTGGTAGATCTCAGATAATTTTGATCCTTGAAAATAAGTAGGTTTGCTATTTATTAAAATTAAATATTAAAAATCATTTGACTTGCATTTAAAATCCATAAAAAATTCATATTGCATCCAAAAATTCCAAAAATATTACAGGACATCCATTTCATTATAGTTGACATCTCGGCCAAGTTTTGTATTTTTCGGACATCGTTTGGACTTAACTCACATTTTTGTCCCTAGAATAGGCCGAATTTGCATGTGCACCTCCTAATTCATTGAAAAATTCCAAAAAAAAAGACCGCTTCGAAAACCGAACACGAACTTTGACAGACTTAATTCTAGGTTGTTCCTTTGCCTCCTTGTGATCGACCTTGGGACTTGCCCAAGTAAAATAAACATAAAACCACGAGATTAAAAGTTGAATAACTTATTTGTGGTATTTTCTTGACAGTTTCCGATTGCTGCCTACAACGCACAACACGATAAAAACACATTATTAAAAGCTGCATTTCCGGATTCGTCAGATGGCACCGTTGCCGGGGAGGCAAACGGCTTAGATTTTTGTCTAAAAATTTTTGTTCGGTTTTCCGCATTCGGGTAGTCTGACCCCCGAATTTTTCATTGTAAATTCCATTTTTTTCTACAATTTATTTTTCAGCCTTTTTTTCATATATTTTTGAGTCACTCTCTTACATTTTCTCTCTTATTTTTCTTGCGAGGTACCTTGTACGTGGAGCGGTTTTCAATAACCGACGCAACTTCACCAAAAACCGCAATTAATTTAAGATTGAGTCGAGTCGTGAGAGAGAGTAGAGTCTAGGTTTTTAATTTCTGCACTTTTAATTTCTGCAATTTTACAGCGGTGTCCGTTTGGACTCTCGCATGTGTAACAAGACCTCTAAACTTTATTCTGTGGTGTGTCGTGGCCTGTTTCACTCTCCGGCGAGGGTGGGGCCCGACTTGAGTGGCGACTAGGATAGACCTGCACATACGGCTCTCAGAGCATTTATATTTTTTCTTGTGCTCGTAGGATCTTAAGCCACACTTCAGTTAATCGAGACGCACATAGATCGTTCAATTTAGGCAAAAAATTAAATCAATTCTTCCCGCTAATAGAACTTTCTGCTTAGGTGCGGTTTTCATCGTCTTGCATTTCATTTAGAATAATTTTTAAATTCTGTCTAGCATCCCACATGGAGATTCCGAGGATTCACTGTAAGTCTTCTAACTGAGCATTCATCATAGTTTTCCGCGTGCATCGGCTTTTCTCGAATTCCTCCCTCTTGTTTTATAACATAACTCTAAAGGAAATTGGGACTGGACGGTAGACGTGTATTTGTGCTAATCTAATTTCTCAGTGATCACCTCATTAAAATCGGGACTGCTAAATATATCTGATCTCAAATAACTCATAAAATCAAGAATTTTTGCGGGAGAGCAACCCTGACATTGTTTGATTTATCTTGCAGCGAGGAGAGAAACGCACACTAGGATAGAGCCCAGCTCCAAACCTAAACAGCTCGTCTAAACGGTTTGCAAGATTGAATTTATCATCAACTAAAATTGAAAAGATAATAGCCGAACTCTTACGGCTTCATTGTGTGAGTTGGTGAAACAACATTTGTATTGTGTTTGATCTGATCAACATCTCTCAATGGAAAATTGTGGAAATTTTTGTTCGGACTCAGCGAACCCCTTTCTGACTACCACAAAATTTCCAAATGACCTGAACCTCTCTTACTCAGAACCACCTTGGGTTCAGGGACACCTTCCCCTGGACTTTTCATCTAATAATTCTCTTCAAACTATTGACGCCTATTTTTCACAATCTGAAGGTGAAAAGAAGAACATTCAAAAAATGGCTCCAAGGAGGAACAATCCCGAAGATGACCAAAATGAAGACCCAATGCAACTGATTCTCGCAAGGCTGGCTGCATCGGAGCAGCAGCAAAATCTGATGAGGGAACAATTGGAAAGAATGAATGCAGAAGGAGAACCACCAATGGAAGCTGCATATAATCCCGGGCAGTATAGGGTCATAAATTACTTGCAGCCACCTCAACCTGAGGTTCACCATGAACTGAAGCCACACTTCATAAATCAATTACCACAATTTCATGGAAATTCGGATGAAGAACCTTATGAATTCCTGCGTGATTTGGAGCTAATCTGTTCTAATCAGAGGCACCCACAAGTCAGCCAAGACTATATCCGTATCACTGCATTACCCTTCGCCTTGAAGGGAAAGGCGGATTACTGGGTGAAAAATTTGGGAGTGACAGTGACCACCTATGATAGGTTCAAGAATCTCTTCTTGAAGAAATTTTACCCTCTGAGTCGAACCAATCAAATGAGGACTCGCATCACTAGCTTCTCTCAGATGCCTAATGAACCACTTTGTGATGCATGGGATAGATTCAAAGATCTGCTGCAGAAATGTCCCTGCCATGACCTAGATAACAACATCCTGGTCCAATCTCTCTATTCTGGCCTTAACCACGGGACTCAGGGTTTAGTCAGTGCCGCTTGTGGAGGAAATTACACATCCCGAGGAGCTGATACCGTCTGGAAAATTCTGGAGCAAATGGCGGAGACTAGCCGTTCACAAATTGCCAGTAGATCTTACACTGATTCACTGAACAACTATCAAGCCAAAGGAGGAAAACAAACTGTTGCAGAAATAGCAGAGGACTTGCTGCCCAACATGAACATCATCACAGACAAATTAACAATTGTGGATAAAAGAGTGAATGACATCGACAACCGACTCTCTCAATTTCCAAACAAATGGAGGAGCTCACTGAGAAGGTGTCCAAGCTTGGGATGCCTACTGCTCCTACGGTCCCAATTTATCATGTGCATCATGTCCAAGAGCAGCCAGGCTCTGGACAACCGCAACCCTGGACTCAGGACCAATCCTACGTCCAACCATCCCAGCAGTCACCTCCTCCAGCTGAGACAGTCATAGAAGCCCCGCCTCGGACTTTCGAGATAAACGGCATCTGGTACACTCAGGATAATACCCGACAGGGTAATCTAGGGGACCGTCAGCAATATCAGTGTCCACCCAACTCCTACAATGCCGCCCCACAACACAATCAGCCCTCAAGGCAGCAGCAGCCACACGACCGTCAGACCCAGCCTCAACAACATCGTCAGCAATATCAAGCTCCAAATCAAGCATCTCGATCATCCAAACCTCCAGAAGACTCGATTGATATCCAAAGACAAATGCTGGAGGAAATTCGCAGCTTCCGGAATGAACTGTATGACCTACGGGTAGATGTTAATCGTCTATCCCGTTGGAAGGAAGAACAGACTGCACCTGTCACAGCCATTCCCGCTCAAGTTCAATCTAACCCCAATAGCTTGAACAAAACACAATCATCTCAACACAACAATCAGGTATATTACTCAGACTTTTCCACATCTGACTACGAGACCCTTTCGTTTAACAATATCAATGCCATGTCCCTCAGGAGCGGAAGGACCGTGGTCGTACCTGACCGGGCAAAGGAAGCTGACCAACATGACTCAGAAGATCAACCGGAGGATACTTCTGAGGATGGAGACAAAGGACACCCGAGGATTTCTGCCCGAAGGAAAGGAAAAGCATCTATGGAGAATAAAGAGGACCTTGAACCTCTACTTGCTGCGAAAACACCTTTGTCATTATTTCAGCAACATGATGATGATCCAGAAGATTATGATTGTAATAAGAACTCCAAATTCAATAAAGATGCTCTTATTTATAATTCTGGATCTCTCTCTCCTGTCTCAAATGCTTCCATTCCTTTTCCCCATGCGCTTAAGAAAGGAAGACAAAAGAAAGCTATCCAGAGTGACCCAGTGATGGAAAAATTTTGTCAACAAAACATCACCGTAAAAGTGCCCTTTGATCAATATGTGGCCAGTAACCCTGCATTACAGAAATATCTGAAAATGAAATGTACTCCTACCCGGACCCGCACAAAGAAAACAAACCAATTTGTGGAGACTCATGTTCTGACAGTGGCCACTACCAAATGCGTGAGAAACCAGCATTTACCAAGGAAGAAAAGAGATCTGGGTGCTCATTATGTGGAAAGCCGCATTGGCGGTATCGCATTCGCACGCACACTTCTTGACAATGGTTCTTCCATCAATCTTCTCCCCTTGGCCTTATATTACCGATTGGAGTTAGGACCTCTTCAAAAATCGCTATCTATACTCCAATTCGCTGACAAATCCACTAAAAGGCCTAAGGGAGAAGTGAAAAATGTTATCATTATGGTTGAGGGTACTGAATACAAAGTGGACTTCACTGTTCTTGACATGGAGACCCCGAACCATTGGAAAGAATCGCAAATCATTTTGGGAAGACCATTCTTACGAACCGCCAAGGCTGTATTCGATTACGGCACCGGAATGATGAAATTCTGCTCCCTAAACGGAGAGTGGATCTGGAAATGAGACAAACAAAATGGCAAAGACCTGATTCCGAATCCACCACTGAAGAGGCTGAAACATCTGAGTGTAACCTGATTAGCACTATCAGACCTTGGGACCAACTGCCAGATCTTCACATGGATACCATCACATCAGAAGAAGCAACAATGCACCATACAATGTATGATCTTTTACCTGACAAATCTGAACACCTGTACAATCTTGATGACACAAAACGCCTTTCGGATTGGTCCATCCCATCCTCTTCGAAAAAAATCAATGACGAGTCAGACGCAGCTTTGGCTGAGTTACCGCACTACATTTGCGATCCAACTCACTTTTCTTCAAGACCAGTGGCTAGCATCTCACAGAATGATCAACCACCAACAATCACTGAGCCAGACTTAAAAGACCTTCAGCCAGATTTAATTGATGATGCAGACTTGCCAGAGCTGAAACCTCTCCCCTCCCACCCTGAAGTATGCATTTCTCAATGGACCCAAAGATAAATTCCCTGTGATCATCAGCTCATCTTTAACCATGGATCAAGAATCTAAGCTTCTAGAAGTCCTTGAGCAAAATCCAAAAGCCCATCGGTTGGACTGTGTCGGATCTCGTCGGAATCAACCCTGCTCTCTGCTCGCACCAAATTTATGTTGAGGATAATGCAAGGCCTTCCCGTGAATTTCAAAGAAGACTAAACCCCAATCTTCGGGAAGTGGTTAAGAAAGAGATAGAGAAATGGTGCAAAGCAGGTTTCATATACCCCATCTCTGACTCCAAGTGGGTGGCCCCCCTTCATGTCGTCCCGAAGAAGTCGGGAATCCAGATGGTCACCAACGAGGAAGGGGTTGAGATCGCGACCCGAGTACCCACGTCGTGGCGTGTCTGTGTCGATTACAGGCGCCTGAATGCTGCGACCAAGAAAGATTACTTTCCATTGCCATTTATTGATCAAATCTTGGAGAGACTTGCAGGGAAAGCATTCTTCTGTTTTCTTGATGGATACTCTGGCTACAATCAGGTAGCTATTGCTCCCGAGGATCAGGAAAAAACCACATTTACATGTCCCTTCGGTACCTACGCTTTCAAGCGCATGCCATTCGGGCTTTGTAATGCCCCAGGCACATTTCAGTGGTGCATGATTGCCGTATTTGCCGAAATGGTGGGTGATTTCCTGGAAGTCTTCATGGATGACTTCTCTGTCCATGGTGATTCATTTGATACATGTTTAGCGCACTTGGACCGAGTCCTCAAAAGATGCAGGGAGGTTAATTTGGTACTCTCTTGGGAGAAAAGTCACTTTATGGTGACTGAGGGTATCGTGTTGGGGCATGTCATCTCCAGAAAGGGAATGGAGGTCGACCCTGCCAAGGTGGATGTGATCAAGAAACTTGAGCCACCAACCAACGTCAAGTCAGTGCGGTCTTTTCTAGGGCATGTTGGATTCTATCGAAGGTTTATCCCTGATTTTTCAAAGATCGCCCGCCCACTGACTGAGCTCTTAGGAAAAGACACCGAGTTTATTGTAAATCACAAGTGTCTTGAGGCCTTCGAGCTCCTGAAAAAGAAAATCTGTGAATCGCCGATATTACAAGCTCCTGACTGGTCTCTTCCCTTTGAGATCATGACTGATGCATCGGATTTTGCGGTCGGAGCTGTGCTTGGACAAAGACGGGACGGAATCCCTTATGCGATTCACTACGCGAGCAAAGTATTGGATCCTGCACAGAAAAATTATACAGTGACTGAAAAGGAAATGCTCGCGGTTATTTGGGCCCTTGAAAAATTCAGATCATATATATTGGGCTCCAAGGTGACAATTTTCACGGATCATACTGCAATTAGATACCTCATGGATAAGAAAGATGCCAAGGCACGACTTTTGAGATGGATTTTGTTAATCCAGGAATTTAATTTGGAGATCAAAGATAAACCTGGAATAAAGAATGTTGTTGCTGATCACCTTTCCCGAATTGAGAAAAATGATTATCCTGATACTGGACCTATTAAAGAGACTTTTCCAGACGAATCTGTTTGCACTATTGATTCAACCCCATGGTATTCCAACATCGTGAACTATCTTGTCTCCAAGAAGGTTCCCTCTGGTTGGACAAAGAAAATGATTGAAAAACTAAAGTCGGATTCAAGAAAATACCATTGGGACGATCCTTTCCTTTTCTATGAAGGAGCGGATTGTGTCTGGAGAAGATGTATTCCTCAGGAAGAATACCAGAGTGTCCTCGCACATTGTCACACTCTCGAGGCTGGAGGGCACCATTCGGGAAAGAGAACCGCACACAAGGTACTCCAATGTGGATTTTACTGGCAGACCTTATTTCGTGATGCTAATGATTTTGTACGGTCTTGCCCGATTTGTCAAAGAATGGGAGGGACCGTTGGATATAGAGACGAAATGCCCATGCAACCAATGATTTTCTGTGATGTTTTTGATGCATGGGGGATTGATTTTATGGGTCCCTTTCCCAATAGCAATGGATTTGAGTACATCTTGTTAGCGGTTGATTATTTGTCTAGATGGGTAGAGGCTATCCCGACCCGAACCGCAGACAGCAAAACCGTCTGTAAGTTTATCAAGGATAATATCATTGCAAGGTTCGGGATACCAAAAGTTTTGATCTATGATGGAGGTAGCCACTTTGTGAACAGGGAAATGAGATCTTTGGCTAAGGAGTACAAATTTGAACATAGAATAGCCAACCCTTATCATCCTCAATCTAATGGCATGGCAGAGGTTTCTAATCGAGAAGTGAAGAGCATACTTCAAAGTTGGTTCGTCCTGATAGGAAGGATTGGTCAAAACTGTTGGATCAAGTTCTTTGGGCCTATAGGACAGCTTATAAAACACCACTCGGCACTTCACCTTTTAGGATGATCTATGGCAAACCTTGCCATCTTCCTGCTGAACTGATTCACAAATCTGAATGGGCAATCAAAAAGTTGAACTGGAGTTGTCACCTTGGGAAAATTATGTCGAGACCTAAACCTGAATGAGCTAATTGAAATCCGAAACCGAGCATATGACAACAGTGTGATTTATAAGGACAAGGTCAAGAAATGGCATGATAGACACATTCGAGATAAAACCTTTGTCCCTGGGCAGAAAGTATGGTTGTTTAATGCTCGATTAAAGATCTTTCATGGAAAACTGAAATCGAAATGGACGGGGTCCCTATGTTGTCATCGATGTGCATACCAATGGAAGTGTGGACATTGCAGAACTCAAAGATGATGCACAACCTTTCTCAGTGAATGGACAATTACTGAAGCCATACATAGAATCATCCAAAGAACATACAGTGCAAGTTGAGGTCATCTATTTCACACAGAGCAAGGACATTGACGAAATATCAGATCAGACCCAACCTCCCTCCCAACCACATCGGTCTCCTTATACAGCTTCTTCCTCTACTTAGGCCAAGGCCTAAGTATAGGGGGGACCGATGCCATCTGTATATACCATTTTCCTCATCGCATTCCGATCTCTCACGCACTCCACATCTATCCTTCTTCTATACTAAGGCTGACCAAAGCCTAAGTATAGGGGGAACCGCCACCCACCTGTATATACCCTCCTCATTCACATACCCTGACCACTTCTTTTTCTTTTCTTTTCCGCTCTTCTTCTAATACTTGGACTATTCACAGTCTAAGTATAGGGGGCGATTTTTGTAAATCTTGTTCTTTTTCACTCTCTTACGCTTAGCCCGAGCTATGTCTTCTTTACGCTTCTTGTGCTTTGAGGACACAGCACTCGCTAAGTATAGGGGGTCTGTATATATACTTTGTATATATTTTAGCCATACCTCGTACTTGCGCGTAAGTCTATATGTATTTACGGGGTGGGTAATTTCTCAAAAAAAAACCTTTTGCCACTAACACTGACTTTGCCCAAAATGGCTTCTTATTCAAAAAAAAAAACACACACCACACACACAAACCCTTTGCATAAAAAAAAGGGAAAAAATATGTCTGCATTTCACACACATCGCATTTGCATATGTGAAAAGTCTTTGGGTTCTGAACCGAGTTATGAGCCGAAACCGAGAGTGGTCTGGACGTGACCTTAATCCACCTAATTTTCAGAGGAACTTCACCGAGAAATGGAATTTTAGAGTCTTCAGGTCGTTGACTTAATTCTTTGAGTTCCACATGACAATGTACAGCGTTTGACTCTTAGTGTCTAACCTGGTCTCTTCATTCTGGGTACAACTCTGGAATAAGGAATTAATTTGTACTCTCGCACTATGCACTTAGCTCAACTCAAACATATGTTGGAAGACTGTGTGAGTTTCTTTTCTGGTAGCGTGGAAATCTAAAGACCGGAGTACGGGTTGAAATAAAGCTTCGGAAAGGGATGGACGGCTGGGCACAATTTTTTCTAAGACCCAAAAAATGTACGGAAACAAAAGATTCTATATCCGTAGGGGCACAACAAGATCCAAGCAGAACCACCAAAAATTCCAAATACAAAGAAGCAAACTACCAAATAAAATCTGACCAAAAAGGTCCAAGCTTCCAGAAACCTGCAGATCTTGGTGGAGACTCGGCTACACTGGCCATCTTCACAAGGAGAGGTGACTACACTGGCCACCCTCCAGTTCTCTTCTCATTCTTCTATCTTCTCCCCCCAATTCGATTGTGAACACAGCGCGACAGACCTTAGAAGGCTGACTCCCCGAGGACGAGTTATTGGAGAGGAGGCTTGCGTGGTAGTCCGGCATTCTGGGTGGGAAGAGCTAAAATATTTCACACACAAGAGTCAGTTATTCAATGTTCAAAGATTATACTTTGGGAAGATGATTGATCTAAGATGACTTCTGAGTCGAAACTGTAGCAATGATGTGTAGAACTTGAGGGCTGTTGATTTTAAAATTCTAAGTCTCACAGAAGTTCCGACACACAAATAATCCAAAGGTTGAGTTTAGGCTTACTTTCACCTTCAGCTCATGGTCTTGGTTTGGAACCCAATCTCATTTCACCTCATGGCATTTCTTTTGATGCTCAGGGACGAGCATGGTTTAAGTATAGGGGGATGATGAATCACATATTCATCACTCTAAATCTCATTTATTAAGCTCAAATCCCTCAAAATCAACAGCATTCTGACATCTATTTTGCATAATTAGCATTCATGCATGTTTTCATAAGAATTGCATTTTAGCACAAAATCTGCACAAAATAAGAAGCCAAAAATCCAAGCCAAAATGACCTGTAAATAAGCCTAACTTCCCGGATTTTTAACACATTCATGCTAACTCCGAATAACTCAAAACCACTTCCACTGTGTACATATCATTAACAAGAATAAAGAAAAAATACAAAAAAATAACTAACCCAAATAAGTGGACCAAAAACCCAAACCCTAATTTCAGGATTTTCGGACTAAAAGCCACATATCTTCTCCATCCAGTGTCCGATTTAATCCTACTCACTTTTGAACTAATGTACATTCAATTACCTTCAAAACAAGACCTAGTTCAAGTGAATCGGAGCTCATATGTAAAAGTTGGGTTTTGGGCCTCTTTTGTACATTGTATATTTTCGCGGTTTTAACCTTGTATTTTATATTCTTAATCAATAAAAATCCAAAAAAAATTAGATTAATGTGTTTTTATTTATCTTTGATTTTTCCATATTTTTCCGGATTTTTATCTTGTTTAAAAATGACATAAAAATAATAAAACCCAAAAAAATCAAGGTATTCTATGTACATAGGATACCCCAAAAATTCACTTTTTACATTTGACCGATTTTGGTTTTGATATCTTCATGAAAGTTGTAGATCTCATCGAGACGAGCAATTTTCGTGAAGAAACTTTTTCGATCCGAGGTCGTTTACTATTTTTTATCGATTTTACAAAGGTTTTTAATTTCGAATTTTCTGGTGCTGACACGTGGCAGCCCCAGAGGCCGCCACGTGTCAGCCTTTTTTAGCCTTTTTATAAATCGTTTTTAATTAAAAAAATTAATTAATTAAAAAAAATAAAAAAATAAAAAGGACGCACGTGCGTTGCGCGTGCCTCCCCAGGCACGTGCTCCGCACGTGCCTCCACCGGCGCCCTCTTTTTGCCTGCCACGTGGCATGAGCAGGACCGCCCGATCTCGGCCGATCGGACGGTTCCTGTTCATCGTACCCAATCAGCCCCCCTTCCCAATCGGGACCTCTGCCGCCTCCGAGAATCACGCGCTGCCCACGGATCTTCCTGATCTCTTCCGATCTCCCGCGTATCCCGCTGCCGATCATGATCAAATCCCCGTCGAATCTCGTCGCCGCCTTCAACCCGATCTCCTACCATCTCCGGCACCCCCTCCCCGCAGCCTATAAAAGGAACACCGCCGTCCCTTCTTTCGACATCCGCCGTTTAATCCCTTAGAACCTCCTCTCCGGTAGTGACAGGACCGGCGAGCCCCCTCCATCGGCGTGATCCGAGGTCGGCAGACCTCGTCGCAGCTCCGCCCCGAGCGCCGCTGCTCGCTCCGGCCTCGCCAACGCCGTCGAGCCGATCTTCTTCCAGGTATACCCTCTCTCTCTCTCTCCCTCTCTCTCTATCTCTCTCTTCCGCTCTCCGCCCCACGTTGTCGACCACCACCGTCATCCTCCGCGCTTCGGCCACGACTCGACCATCACCACCACCTCGACGCCATCGCTCCGCCATCAGTCGCCACCACCGACTCCTCCGTAGCCGCTGCTGCGCCCCCGACGCCCCACGGCCGTGTATCGGCCACTTCATCTCCTTCGCCGCCACCGCAACCCAACTCCGCCTCGACAACGATTCCTCCGCCTACGCCACCGCCATCAATCTCCGACGTCGACCGCAGCCCTGACTCCGCCGTCTCCGTCATCTCCTCCAGATGCGCCTTCATCAACACCCACCAGGCTCCTCCGTCTTCTCCGCCTAGGCCGTGTGTCGGCCGCTACCAGCGAGCTCCGCCGCTACAGCCCCCCGCCTCGACGACGCTACCGACCCATCGCACACCACCGCCGAGGCGCATAACCACCGCAGGAGGCGGTGGTTCTCCAGCCCACCGCGCCTCCTCTTCGCCGGCCGGGCTCCAAGCCCGAGACCCCTCGCCTCACGTGTGCAGCACGTGGTGGGGGGAACGTCTCCAGCAAGCCATCCAGGGGTCACGTGATCTGCACGTGACCCGCTGGGTTATTTGCATATATCACCCCCGGAGTTTCCCCTATTTGCGCCTGACCCCCCGCTTCCAAGGGCACGTACCTGGCACATGCCACTTGGAATATTTGCAGAAAGAACCTCCAGACTATCGGTAATTACATAGACACCCCCAGCTGCATTTTATTTTTATGTTATTTATTTAACTTGCAGTTGTACCCCTGTGTTCCCCTGTGATTCTAGACTTCTTCTCTACATTATTTAATTAATCTAAAAATAGCATGATGTTCATTAATTAATTCTCTACTGTTTGACATCTTGCGGGTAATTTTGTGATTGACGGTTATTTGATAAATAATTATTTTATGGAAAATTGCATATTTTACCCATTTCTTGCTCTGAAATTGATAGTTGATTAACCGTTACTCTAAAAATTCTCGAAAAATCATATCTTGTAGAGTTAATTATTCTTAACATTGTGCCCAAAAAGATTTGCATTTGCATGCATATTTTATCGTGTAAAAATCATTTAGCACATTTTAGTATTTAATTTTTAATAGGTATTAAACCCTACATTTTTGAGGTTTAGGATTTTTCTGAGATCCGTCACCTAGTGGTAGATCTCAGATAATTTTGATCCTTGAAAATAAGTAGGTTTGCTATTTATTAAAATTAAATATTAAAAATCATTTGACTTGCATTTAAAATCCATAAAAAAATTCATATTGCATCCAAAAATTCCAAACAAATTACAGGACATCCATTTCATTATAGTTGACATCTCGGCCAAGTTTTGTATTTTTCGGACATCGTTTGAACTTAACTCACATTTTTGTCCCTAGAATAGGCCGAATTTGCATGTGCACCTCCTAATTCATTGAAAAATTCCAAAAAAAAAAGACCGCTTCGAAAACCGAACACGAACTTTGATAGACTTAATTCTAGGTTGTTCCTTTGCCTCCTTGTGATCGACCTTGGGACTTGCCCAAGTAAAATAAACATAAAACCACGAGATTAAAAGTTGAATAACTTATTTGTGGTATTTTCTTGACCGTTTCCGATTGCTGCCTACAACGCACAACACGATAAAAACACATTATTAAAAGCTGCATTTCTGGATTCGTCAACGAGTCGAGTGTTCTTCTTCTTTTCATTTCATCACTCTTGTCGTTGCTTATACTTAGGGATCTCTTACCATAAGTATAGGGGGGAGTGTGATGAATCTCTCTGATTCATTATATAACTATGTCAATACCATCCCATTCTATAAGATAAATCATATAATTTTATGATATATAATAATTCTAGAGGATGGTATTACTTGCCATATGCACATCGGATTGTATACATGCAGTCCACTCAAATGCACAGTCACATATTACTCTTCGATCCACATTGACTCATACCCCGATCGAGAGAGAAGGATATGAGAGGCATGCATAATCAACATTACAGAAAATGTAAGGTTGTAATAAAATTTTTAAAAGTTTTCATATCCAAAGAAAACAATCACAGGACAAGAGAGCTTCTCCGCCCCTCTCCCGTCAAAGGACAAGAGAGCTTCTTCGCCCCTCTTCTACAAGTACCTGCATCTATGGATAATCTCTTAGCAAAGGGTGTACTACGCTACTACTCTTTACTATAGATATTTGATTACACTACATAAATATGTCCATAATGGAATCCAAATATCTTCAATCAAATAATATTCTATGTGGCATCATTTCTTGTATTAATATCCTCCATAAATCAATTCCACTAATAATACAAACCACATGCATTGAATAAATTAGAAAGACATTAAATGACAAAATAATTGTGGCCGTTGGAAATGGTCAATGAAGGGATGCAAATGTCTTGGTGAATAGATGCCAATGCATGAGAAATTGACGTATACATAGAATTCCAAAGTTAAATGCGATGTCCAAAATGGATTTAGGTGCAAATGCACCATGCTTGGGAGATAAGGGATGTAAAGAACCACCTTATGGGTTATGTTAGCAATGACAACAAATATGTGAATGTGAATTAATGGTATTAACCATTAATGCCAAATGGTGCCATGGCATTTGGCGTGAGATGAACAGGTGAGATTGTCTAGCACCATTTGAAGAGGCATATCTCCAAATTGGAGAGGTGTGTCTCTTGGCATGAAATCACAATGGATAGATGAGTATATATACCACATGGGAGGGGCTTTGGAGAGGAGCATCTGATTATTCCATTACCATTCGGTTCCCAAGCATCTTTCTCATTCCATTGTTATCATCATCGAATTTGCCAATCACTTCTACTCCAATCTATTCCGTCATCCAACAAAAGTCTACCACCATAATTAGTCATCCATTTTATTATCGACAAAGCATCGAAGTAATTTCATCGACTAGTGCATTTGGACCCCCAGTGAATCCGACTCCTGAGGTTCTACCCCAAGTGCCGTTAAAAATTATCCAACACCATAGACATCCGCCAACCATCATTTCCTCGGACCCTCTATGAATCCGACTCCAGAGGCTTCCTCCCGAGCTACCAGCCATCATATTTTTATTTCTCTTTTATGTTATTACTTTATATTTTTACATCCATCTTATTTTGTTATCTTCTCTTTCGTGCAGCTATTCGTCAAGACTTTGTGACGATCCATAACTAACGGTGATTATCCTCGACTCTTGGAGAATTGGTACATGACACGAGGTTTGGGTTTGATTCGTGGTTGCAATCACATTCAACTTACCTCTCCAGAATATCCAATTTCACAAAGAGTTAACGCGTATGAGTCCATTTGGAAATTGCCGCATAGAAGGGGAGTGATCAACACTTACCGATCGGCACTATTATCGATCGGCACTATTATCTTCTCCAACTTTCATTTCATTTTTTATTATTCAAGCATTTTGCAAATTTATAAAAGTATCTTTACTTGCAAAATAAAATGCAGAATCTTCATGTCCCTGTAGATTCGACCCTGACTTATCCTATATTTTGCCTAGTGCATAATATAGTTAAGTATGGTAATTTATTTGTTCGATATGTATTTTTGTGAGTTCTCAATGACTATCCGACATAAAAATCGGTTACTTAAACCCTCAAAAGTATGTCTCGCCATTTTGGCGCCATTGTCGAGGACAGGCAATTATTCACGCTTTATATATAAAAAAATCTTTACATTTTGCTTTTCACCATCTTTCTTTCTTTTTCTGCAGGGGACACGTCGTAATGGAAAGGAGCCGTGTCGAACATCAATGTGAAGTTAAAAATGAGCGCTCTGCGATAAGTTCTCTTTTCTTAGGCATAATTAGGATCTATTTTATTTCTTTATATGTGCATATTAAAAAACAAAAAAAATCAACTTCTTTTTCCGTCTTGCATTGCATCTCTATAGGATTTCTCCTCTATAGTTCCACCTAGCATATAAAAGACCACTTAATCGTGTATCGACTAATCAAGATAAAAAATTGCATCTTAATCAGACTAAATTAAAGCGGTCACAGAAAAATGTAAAATCAAAAAATTATTTGGAAACTTATTTGTTGTACCATTCTCACAATCGTACGCGCACGCATACCCCCAGAATCAGAGCTCAAATCTTGCGATTCTTGATAATTTTTTGAATGTCGTATTGCTTAATATACTCGTCCCTGAGGTGTTTAACTAAGAGTGATGAGGGGTTTAAGATCCAAGTTGATATAAGAAAGGCTCCAGCCTACTTACCCTCTGACTGGCCTCCGAACCAGAAGAATGGCATTGTGGTAATCATTGAATTATTCTGAACTGATAGATATTCTAGGATACATAATCAACTTGTATTCTTGTCTGCTTAACTAAAACCTAATTTGTTTGATGTTTGTATTGTGATTGATTGATAAGTGGACACTAGGTAAGACCCATATTAATCCCATTTAATTAAACCTAAAATCACATATTAGACCAAACACATGGCTGAAGAAGCAAATTCACTAGATATTATCATACAACAATTAGAACGCATGGCAAAATGACAAGAAACACAAGATGCTTTCCTTCAAAAATTGGAAAAACATCATGGGATAGCACCAACTCAAGGCATTACATCAGACTATTACGACTTAATCAAACTGATAAAAGAGCTAGCTCAAACTCAAGAGATCGAACAACACTATATTGAAACCACTTCTCTATTATCCTCACAACCACAACTACATGCTCAAACTATGCAGTCCGATATTTTTGTCAATGCCTCTCACCAACAAATTGGTCATAACACAATCTCCCCAGCACAAACTACCCTATCTGAATCCACCCAAGATGTGCAAACATTTGAGAGAGAGACTACACCAGCATTAAAGCAAGATCACACATCATATTCCTTAATATTTTCGGATCAAGAAATAAATCCCATTAACTTAGAACCTCATGAGGATCATGTGGATAATTTTGATAATTTTGAGAGTGGGATGCCATCTTTTGATCTTTATGATGAATCTTGGAATAATGAAGAGAGAGATATAACCAATGCACAATCCACACCGACCTTTGATCAAGAATTAGAGAAGCGAATATATCCCGCTTCAATATGGGAAAATGAGTCATTGTACTCAGTAATTGATCTCCAATTCCCTTCTTTCGATATTGAGTCAATTCTAGATCAGGAAAAATGCAAGTCCCATGATTATACATGGATAAAAATGAAGGAAACCCTTAGACCAGTCTGGGAGGATCAATGGTTGACCATAGGGGATCTTCCTTGGCATAATCCACTCATGATAGCCATATTTCCTCCAAAGGTATCTATAGAAGGAGCATTTTATGTTAACCGATCCCACTTCCGACTATAATCCAACACACCCACCCTCTCATCTTTCCAAAACTTCAATACAAATTTGTTGCCCACAATGGATTGATCAAAGTGTCATGGTATCTACTATGAAAGAAGTCATTTGGGATAATGATGATTTAAAAGAAGAAGATATTTTCCCATTTATTTTTAAGGACAAACCTTAATGAACATTGGCCCACCAATTTCGATCCATCCAAGCCTGATCCCGACCTATCCTATCAACCACACTGTTTCCAATCTTGATTTTTTCATCATACCGACACCACCTACCACCTTCATATTTATCATCTCACCAAACGTAATCACACACAAGATTACTCAATTAGGTGTTCGATACCTTTCTATGATTCTAAAACCGCATGGACAATATCACCACAGTTTATCCAATACGGATGCAATGCTAACAAGAAATAGTAGGTACAACTAACATTGGTGCCCCACTGGGGGCATTAAAATCATCACACACTTATTAGCTTGGCTAATTTCTTCTTATGACAATTAAAATATCCCAAACTATGCATTAAATAAACATGGGAGAGACCTTACATTAAAAAAACAAACAAATAATAAGAAAGTTTCACCAATCCCAAATGTCTATCCGCGCCCACTGTCTTATCATTCTCCACCGGTTCATTACATTTTATTTTACCATGGGGGTATGGCAAATCATAAGCACATGGGGCACACTATCCCAAAAAATTTGCATATTTCATGTATATTGCATCACATTTCTGCACTTATTTGCATGTTTTCCCTACTTCAACTCTCTAAGTTTACATATAGGGAGAATAATAGCCTCACCATTAAATACCACATGAAGTATGAGATTTGAAGTGATTCCGAGCTTACAATGCTTATGACTCTCTTTTTTCCTTTTGCATTTAAATCAAGAGGCTTGATCCTCGATTCAATTTTCAACACTTGATATCAATAATGAGCTTAAACATTATGTACTGAAAAGATCAGGAGCTTTGTACTGCGATGCTAGCTTGACATACAAAAGGATAAGGGGGTCTGATGATGATTGTGCTTAGAGTTTGTGAGATGGTGAGCTTATCATGGAATAGAGGAGTAGGGAGTGTTTCCACTAAATATACGTGAGGAAGAGAGTCCACCATAAAATATAAGAGAGTGTTCCCAACCGGTCAAGCAATTGCCCATTACGCATACTTGAAACCTTCACACACCAGCCTCTTGCTTGCCTTTCTACATATTTATCAATTCCACCACTTCTTTAAAAGTCTTCCATTGATAATCCATCTTGTTTCATTTCATTCGACTTCTGTCTCCCTCTTCTTCTATTATATATCAAAAGAGAAATATTCTTCGAGATTCTGTTCTCCATCTAAATAAAATACATGTCCTTTATGTTTTCAAGTCCCAAAAGAAAGTATTAAAGCACATTAGTTCTATTGAAAAATGAAGAGAGATATTGCAAAAAAAGAAGAAAAACAAGAAGAGAGAGAAAAAGAGAGAGAGAGAGAGAGAAGTATTGCAAAAAAAATGTATTGCAAAAAAAAGAGAAGAAAAAAAGAGAAAAAAAAGAGAAAAGGAAAAAAAAGAAAGAAATGAAGAAGAAGAAGAAACAAGGAGAACCATTGTGCAAATATTCTATTCTCATTCTCATGCCATCTATATTTTCCTCTTCTCTACTATATTGTCTCATACTACACATCCATGCATCGAAAACTGAGCAAAGTCATCTCAACCAAATAAGCCTTAACCTAAATACTCCTCAAATTAACCTATTATTCTCCTTGCTATCCAGTTGGAGGAAGTTGGGTTGAGTGTTAAATTAATTATGAAGTTAGAAGCTTGGAAAAATACTCTGAGCCACTGTCTCAGTCATTTCCTGGCTTAGTGTATCAAAGCTCGAGGATTGTGGTTGAAACCACTTGGTCAATTCATTACATTTGACACTTGAGTCTATCCACGTGTCCAATAACATTATCGATGCTAGGTGCCACTTAATCCAAATAGAGCAAGTCTCTACATTAAGTTATGCCTTGAGGATACTTGAGATGACTAAGTATTGTAAGAAGAGACTCATTTCTATTCTTGAACTTTATGAAATAAAGGTTTGACCCTCAGAGGCTATTCTTTTCCGACATATTGACATTAGAGTGTTGATATTCTTTACTTACATTTTCTAGGGCCTAGCAAAACTTAAGAATGTGTTGAGGATTGCCATATGTGTAAAATACCATGTTAGGAATTACCATATGGGTGTATTTCCATATGTATGGATTGCCATATTTGTGGAGGGCATTTCTGGTATTTCCTAGATATGGTCTCCTCTTCTTATGTAAACCCTAAACCTAATCCCTATTATAAAAGGGGGATTAGAGGACCTAATGAAATCAAGGGAATTTGATCTTATTCTCAACATGGTATCAGAGCCCTAATACCTTTCCCTCTCGGTCCCGCCGCCCACCGCCCCAATCCCTTCCCCCTCCCGGTCCTGCCACCCACCGCCCTAATCCCTTCCCCTCCCTATCGCCGCCTGTCGATCCCCACCCCTCTACAGTCGCCACCCGCACACCCCAGTAGCCCCAATGCCTCTCCAGTCGCCCCTCTCCCTCTCCTTGCGCCTCTCCAGTCGCCCCTGCGCCTCTCCAGTCGCCCCTACGCCACCTGTGCCAGTCGCCCCCGCCATTGCGCCTCTCCAGTCGCCATCCCCTCCAGTCGCCCCTCCCCCTCTCCCCCCCACCCACCCTCGTTGCGCCTCCAGTCGCCTCAGCACCATCACCTGCGCCTCTCCAATTCCCCACCCCCACCCCCTTCAGTCGCCCCCCCCCCCTGCCCACCATCGCCCCCCCGCTCCCCTCCAGTCGCCCACACCGCCCTCCCCCCTTCCTGTTGCCGAACTCCTCCAAGTCGCCACCCCCCTTTCCAGTATCCAACCCCCTTCCAACTGCTCCCCCATATACCCCCCTCCAGTCGGCCCCCCTTCTGTCGTAGCCCTCCCGTTCTCAACGGTTATCAGCCCGGCCTGATTCCTCCACCGCCCCCACCAGATTGACATCCAGAAGATTCAGCATGCCAGTTCCACGAGATTGACGCCTCTGCATCTGCACATCACCAGCACGACTGCCCGCATCTGTCTACATCTTGGCACACAAACTGCATGCCCTCAGTCTACGTCTTCTCGCCGGCAAGAGCTCCTGATCGCCTCGACATCAGCATGCATTGCTTTTAGTTCAGGCATCTCAGGCGTCCCTGCGGATTCCAACCAAGCACATACAACATGGCAATGGAATCCAACATCTTGTCACTGATTTCCTTGACATCGTGCTCATTTGATATGATTTATACTGCTGTCTTAAAAAAACCAAAATATATGGGAGAGCACTCGACTCTCTCGTATATGTGCTGACAACACAAGTATGACGTCCAGTGGTGCCGCTGTAACCGAATTCGATGGAGGAAATCAAACAAAATTACCCTCATTCGGATCAATTCCGAAGTTAGATGCCACAAACTACTCCATGTGGTCACGGGTCTTCCTAATGATTGTGTGAGGGTATGAGAAGGAACACATCCTCCTAGAAGCTGAACCAACCGACAAGGTTGGTAAATATGCCATGTGGGTCAAAGACAATGGGATGGTTAGCTCATGGATAATGGTCAGCGTTATCGATAGGATAGCACAAGAATTAGTTTATTACGATAGTGCCCACGACATGTGGAAATCACTGCTCACAACCTATGGACAAGACAAAAACTCTACTAAAATATATCAAACTTTTCATGAGTTAATGAATATGCGGCAAAATGGGCGGTCACTATCAGAATATTTTTCCGCTCTCAAATCCTTAGTTGCGAGCTACGACACATGTGCCCCTCTATGCACTTGTCCCACACAACGACAACATCGGCAGAATATGGCGACTATGATTTTTCTAAGTGGATTGGATCCGACCTTCTCCGCTCCTTGAGATCAGATGATTACTGCAGCGACTCTTCCGACTATGGAGGAAGCTTACAGCACATTGTGCAGGATACTTACTTTTTCAAACACTTCTACAGAGATTATGAACCAGACAACAGCACTCGTCGCTTCCGGACGAGGATTCAGAAGCCAGTTCAGAGGTCGCGGTCATGGTCGTCAATCTATAGGAAGGGGCCGATCACCTATGCAATGCTCCTTCTGTCACAAATTAGGGCACATCGAAGCAGTGTGCTACAGCAAGCATGGCCGTCCTGGACCATCAGCCCGAGCAGCCACTACAGACACCAACGGAGGTTCAATCGAGATCCCTCGGAAGGACTTTGAGGATCTCATGCAGCGCCTGTCCCAAATGAACCCTACTGAGACCACTGGAGATATCGTTGCCACTGCTCAAACAGGTATTGTTCTTGCCTCAGCTAGCCACCATAACCACTCTGATTGGCTTATTGATACGGGGGCCTCCACCCATTTATGTGGAGATCCACGTCTCATCCAGATGCTCCGTCCCACTCAGCCCAGAAGGACTGTTCAAGTAGCAGATGGCAGATCATCACCGGCAAAAGGCATTGGGGATGTGCATCTTACCCCTGCGATTAAGCTGAATAATGTCTTATTAGTTCCCGATTTTCCACTTAGTCTGCTTTCGGTCAGCCAATTATGCAAGAAGCTTAACTGCTGAGCTATATTTAATGCGGCTACATGTGTTTTTCAGGACATACTGACTGGGAGGACGATTGGTACGGGCCATGAAGAAGGTGGGGTATACCACCTTGACTACCCCTCCCATATTCAGGAGATCAGTCTTCCACCACTCTTTGGCATCAACGCTTGGGTCATCCGTTGGTGCACAAGCTTCATCGCCTTCTCCCCCAACTATCCCCCTCGAGTAGCATCACCTGTGAATCTTGTCAGATTGGTAAGCATCATCGTGTTCCCTTTCCGTCATCTGGTAATCAACACTCTCATGATATCTTTGATATAGTTCATATGGATATTTGGGGTCCTAGTCGATATCCTGACTGTTTAGGACATCGTTATTATCTTGTCTTAATTGATGATTATTCCCGAGTAGCATGGACATTTCTCTTGAAAAATAAATCTGATGCTTACAGCTTTCTTACTCGATACATAATTTAGATAAAAATTCAATGCGGTCGAACAATTAAAAGCCTCCGATCTGATAATGCACAAGAATTTATATCTCACGACCTACAAAACTTCCTAACTAATCGAGGGATTGTGCACCAAACCACATGTCCTCACACATCCCAACAAAATGGCGTGGCCGAGCGCAAGCACCGGCACATTCTCGATACTGCTCTCACATTACTTCTCGACTATCATGTTCCATCCATTTATTGGGGTGATGCGGTTCTCACTGCCACATTCCTCATCAATAGAATGTCGTCTATAACTCTTCATGAACAAATCCCTATTGAAGTCCTCTTTCCCAACAAACCCATCTATCCTGTACCACCAAGAGTCTTCGGATGTACCACATTCGTTCATCTACCCACACCCGGCAGAGATAAGCTTGATGCCCGAGCTGTCAAATGTGTCTTCTTAGGGTATGCTACAAATCAGAAAGGATACAGATGTTTTGATCCACAAGTTCGTAAACACTATGTCAGCGCCGATGTTACATTCTTCAAGACAATTCCCTATTTCTCTGTATCCACCACTCATGTCAATCCACCAAATATTTCAACCTCTCCCTTACCTGTACCAACTTCACAGGGGCCCCTACCTTCTTCTTATGGGACCGTACCACCTCCTCAGGTATGTTCTCCATCTCAAGACTTGGAATCTAACGAAAATGCAGGAAGTAGTGATCAATCAGGAAATCTTCCAACAGCTCAACGCTGCACAGCAAGACAATGTCCATCTATATATCGAACAAGGCACTCGATCTCTGCTGTCATGTCTTTTTCGAGACTTGCTCCTACTTTCAAGAGCTTTGCACATGCTGTCTCGAACATGGTCATACCAAAGAACCACACCGATGCCCTCACAGATCCACGTTGGACTCAAGCAATGCAGGAGGAGATGGCCGCCCTTGAGTCTAGAGGAACATGGATACTTGTGGATCCTCCGGCAGACTATCGAATAGTTGGCTCAAAATGGGTGTTTACGATAAAATACAACCCGGATGGCTCTATTGCTCGATACAAGGCTCGCCTCGTTGCTAAAGGGTTTACACAAACCTATTGCATCGACTTCTTTGACACATTCTCTCATGTTGCTCGTCTATCGACAGTACGTATTCTCCTTGCCATCGCGGTTGAATTCGATTGGCCGTTACGTCAACTTGACGTCAAGAATGCCTTCCTCTACGGTGACCTTCATGAGATCGTCTACATGGAACAACCTCCTGGTTTCAAGAAAGAAGGGGAGTGTCAGAAGGTATGCCTTTTACGCAAGGCAATCTATGGTCTAAAACAAAGTCCCCGCGCCTGGTTTCACAAATTGTCTGAAGCACTAAAAATAATTGGACTCATGAGATCGTCATCCGACCACTCCTTATTCACAAAGAGGAGTTCGAAGGGTACAGTAGCAATGCTGGTGTATGTTGATGATATCATTCTTACCGGGGATGATTATGAGGAAATTGACAAAGTAAAAAGGCACCTTGCTGAACAATTTGTTATTAAGGATATGGGACCGCTACGGTACTTCTTGGGGATTGAGATAGTCGGATCGAAAAGTGGATTAGTAATGTCCCAAAGAAAATATGCTACAGATCTACTAACAGAATCTGGGATGCTCGGGTGTAAACCAGCGCATATTCCAATGGATCCTAAAGGACGAATATATAAGGAAGGAGCAACAGAAGATGTTGGAAGATACAGATGCCTAGTGGGAAAGCTACTTTACCTCACTATTACCCGTCCAGACATTGCCTTGGCAGTAGGAAAGCTGAGTCAATTTATGGACTCACCTACTTTGGCTCACTTTGATGCATGCATGATGGTCCTCCGATACATCAAGCAATCCCCTGGTAAGGGACTATTATTTCGCAAAGATAATAATCTCAATCTTGTAGCCTATTCAGATGCAGACTACGGAGGATGTTTACGAGATAGAAAATCTACTACAGGATTCTGCACATATCTGGGAAGAAATCTAATCACATGAAAAAGTAAGAAGCAAGCAGTGGTATCACGATCAAGTGCTGAAAGTGAATATAGAGCCATGGCACAAGCGGCTACTGAACTCATGTAGGTCAAGTCCGTACTAACCGATCTTCATGTCAGATCCAAGGACATCATGGAACTCAGATGTGACAATCAAGCAGCAATGTACATTGCAAATAATCCCATGTTCCATGAACGGACAAAACATGTGGAGATTGATTGTCATTACACTAGAGATCTTATACAAAAAGGACTATTGCGCACACGAGGTGCCTTATCTACAGAACAAGCTGTCGATATATTTACAAAACCGCTCGCACGGGCCCAGTTCGAGAAATGTTGTAACAAGTTGAGCATATATGATATATATGCTCCAGCTTGAAGGGGAGTGTTGAGGATTGCCATATGTGTAAAATACCATGTTAGGAATTACCATATGGGTATATTTCCATATGTAGATTGCCATATTTGTGGAGGGCATTTCTGGTATTTCCCAGATATGGTCTCCTCTTCTTATGTAAACCCTAAACCTATTCCCTATTATAAATGGGGGATTAGAGGACCTAATGAAATCAAGAAAATTTGATCTTATTCTCAACAGAATGGAGGTTAGATGAATCTCTGATTCATTATATAACTATGTAAATACCATCCCATTCTATATGATAAATTATATAATTTTATGATATATAATAATTCTAGAGGGTGGTATTACTTGCAATATGCACATCAGATTATATACATTCAATCCACTCAAATGCACAGTCACCTGTTACTCTTCGATCCACATTGATTCATACCCCGATCAAGAAAGAAGGAAATGAGAGGCATGCATAATCAACTTTACAGAAAATGTAAGGTCGTAGTAAATTTTTTAGAAGTTTTTAGATCCAAAGAAAGCAATCATTACAAGTATCTGCATCTATGGATAATCTCTTAGTAAAGGGTGTACAACACTACTACTCTTTTCTATAGATATTTGATTACACTACATAAAGATGTCTATAATGGAATCCCAATATCTTCAATCAAATAATATTCTATATGGCATCATTTCTTGTATTAATATCCTCCACGAATCAATTCCACTAATAATACAAACCACATGCTTTGAATAAATTAAAAAGACATTAAATGACAAAATAATTGTTGCCGTTGGAAATGGCCAATGAAGGGATGCAAATGTCTTGGTGAATAGATGCCAATGCATGAGAAATTGATGTATGCATAGATTTCCAAAGTTAAATGTGATGTCCAAAATGGATTTAGGTGCAAATGCACCATGCGTGGGTGATAAGGGATGTAAAGAACCACCTTATGGGTTATGTTAGCAATGACAACAAATATGTGGATGTGAATTATTGGAATTAACCATTAATGCCAAAGGTGGAAACTATCCAAAAAAAATTGTATTTTTCATGTATATTGCATCACATTTCTGCACTCATTTGCATGTTTTCCCTACTTCAACTCTCTAAGTTTATATATAGGGAGAATAATAGTCTAACCATTAAATACCACATAAAGTATGAGATTTGAAGTGATTTTGAGCTTACAATGCTTACGACTCTCTTTTGTCCTTTTGCATTTAAATCAAGAGACTTGATCCTCGATTCAATTTTCAACACTTGACATCACTAATGAGCTTAAACATTATATACTGAAAATATCAAGAGCTTTGTACTGCGATGCTAGCTTGACATACAAAAGGCGAAGGGGATCTGATGTTGGTTGTGCTCAGAGTTCGTGAAATGGTGATCTTATCATGGAGTAGAGGAGTATGGAGTGCTTCCACCAAATATACGTGAGGAAGAGAGTCCACCATAAAATGTAAGGGAGTGTTCCCAACTAGTCAAGCAATTGCCCATTACGCACACTTGAAACCTTCACACACCATCCTCTTGCTTGCCTTTCTACATACTTCTCGAATCCACTACTTCCTTAAAAGTCTTCCGTTAACAATCCATTTTGTTTCATTTCATTCGACTTTTGTTGCCCTCTTCGTCTATTATGCATCAAAAGAGAAATGTTCTTCAAGATTAATTTATCTTCTAAATAAAATACATGTCTTTTTATGTTTTCAAGTCCCAAAAGAAAGTATTAAAGCACATTGGTCCTCTTGAAAAATGAAGAGAGATATTGCAAAAAAAGAAGAAGAAGAAGAAGAAGAGAAAGAAAATGAGAGAGAGAAAAAGTATTGCAAAAAATGTATCGCAAAAAAAAGAGAAGAAAAAAAAAGAAAAAAGAGAGAAGGAAAAAAAAGAAGAAAGAAATGAAGAAGAAGAAACAAGGAGAACCATTGTGCAAATATTCTATTCTCATTCTCATGCCATCTATATTTTCCTCTTCTCTACTATATTGTCTTATACTACACATCCATGCATCGAAACTTGAGCAAAGTCATCTCAACCAAATAAGTCTTAACATAAATACTCCTCAAATTAACCTATTATTCTCTTTGCTAGCCACTTGGAGGAAGTTGGGTTGAGTGTTAAATTAATTATGAAGTTAGAAGCTTGGAAAAATACTCTGAGCCACCGCCTCAGGCATTGCCTGGCTTAGTGTATCAGAGCTAGAGGATTGTGGTTGAAAGCACTTGGTCAATTCAGTACATTTGACACTTGAGTCTATCCACAGGTCTAATAACATTATTGATGCTAGGTATCACTTAATCTGAATCGAGCAAGTCTCTACATTAAGTCATGTCTTGAGGACACTTGAGATGACTAAGTATTGTAAGAAGATATTCATTTCTACTCTTGAACTTTATGTAATAAAGGATAAATTTGACCCTCATAGTCTATTCTCTTCCCATATGTTGACAATATAATGTTGATATTCTTTATTTACATTTGCTAGGGACTAGCAAAACTTAAGCATGGAAGTATGATGAATCTCTGATTCATTATATAACTATATCAATACCATCACATTCTATAAGATAAATCATATAATTTTATGATATATAATAATTCTAGAGGGAGGTATTACTTGCAATATGCACATCGGATTGCATACATTCAATCCACTCAAATGCACAGTCACCTATTACTCTTCGATCCACATTGATTCATACCCCGATCAAGAGAGAAGGAAATGAGAGGCATGTATAATCAACCTTACAGAAAATGTAAGGTCGTAGCAAAATTTCTAAAAGTTTTCATATCCAAAGAAAACAATCGCTACACGTATATGCATCTATGGATAATCTCTTAGCAAAGGGTATACAACACTACTACTCTTTACTATAGATATTTGATTACACTACATAAAGATGTTCATAATGGAATCCTAACATATTTAATCAAATAATATTCTATATGGCATCATTTCTTATATTAATATCCCCCATAAATCAATTCCCCTAATATTACAAACCACATGCATTGAATAAATTAAAAAGACATTAAATGACAAAATAATTGTGGCCGTTGGAAATGACCAATGAAGGGATGCAAATATCTTGGTGAATAGATGTCAATGCAAGAAAAATTGACGTATGCATAGATTTCCAAGGTTAAATCTGATGTCCAAAATTGATTTAGGTGCAAATGCACCATGCTTGGGAGATAAGGGATGTAAAGAACCACCTTATGGGTTATGTTAGCAATGACAACAAATATGTGGATGTGAATTAATGGAATTAATCATTAATGCCAAATGGTGTCATGGCCTTTGGCGTGAGATGAACATGTGTGTTTGTATAGCACCATTTGAAGAGGCATATCTCCAAATTGGACAGGTGTGTCTCTTGGCGTGAAATCACAATGGATAGATGAGTATATATACCACATGGGAGGGGCTTTGGAGAGGATCATTTGATTATTCCATTATCATTCGATTCCCAAGCATCTTCCCCATTCCATTTTTATCATCATCGAATTTGCCAATCACTTCCACTCCAATCTATTCTGTCATCCAACAAAAGTCCACCACCATAATTAGTCATCCATTTTATTATCGACGAAGCATCGAAGTGATTTCGTCGACTAGTGCATTTGGACCCCCGGTAAATCCGACTCCTGGGGTTCCACTCCAAGTGCCATTAAAAATTATCCAACACCATAGACGTCCGCCGGCCATCATTTCCTCGGACCCTCTGTGAATCCGACTCCAGAGGCTTCCTCCCAAGCCTCCGACCATCATATTTTTATTTCTCTTTTATTTTTTTACTTTATATTTTTACATCCATCTTATTTTGTTATCTTCTCGTTCGTGTAGTTATTCGTCAATACTATCGCGATGATCCATAACTAACGGTGATTATCCTCGACTCTTGGAGAACTAGGACGTGACACGAGGTTTGGGCTTGATTCATGGTTGTAATCACATCCACTCACCTCGCCAGAATATCCAATTTTGTGAAGAGTTAACACGTACGAGTTCCATTCGAAAGTTGCCGCATAGAAGGGGGGTATTGATCTGCACTATTGTCTTCTCCACCTTTATTTCAATTTTTATTATTCAAACATTTTGCAATAGAAAAGTATCTTTACTTGCAAAATAAAGTGCAAAGTCTTCCTATCTCTGTGGATTCAACCCTAACTTACCCTATACTTTGCTTAGTGCATAATATAGTTAAGTACAATAATTTATTTGTTTGAAGTGTATTTTTGTGGGTTCTCAACGACTATCCGACATAAAAATCGGGTACTTAAACCCTCGAAAGTATGCATCAACAGAGTGATGTTGTCCATTCTCTCATATGTACTTTTTTTAGTTTCTTCGATCCCCTTGTTTGGGGATTCTTCACCCGAAGCATAGGGGGAGACATGCCGAGCTGATGATTTGTTCATCCTCGCCCTCGCTCATCCATGCCTTGTGTACAGTCTGTTATACTTAGGATTACTTGATCCTAAGTATAGGGGGTATGACCGACTTCTCATTCTTTATAACACGAGTTATGTCTTCATTTTTCTGTTTGATCACTATGAGGACTAAAAGCTAGTGTTTTGTGAGGGTCTAAAATTATCCTCACTGAGAGATTAAGATAGAGTGTCATTGAGGCGACCACTCACGAAACCCTAATAATTCAATAATTAACCCCACAATAGATATAACAATGAAAAGAAAAATAAATGTGGAGTTAAAATTTATTATAATTCTACAAATGTTTGTATATGTGTAAGTATGTGTAGAGTGTCGAACACAAGGAGCAAAAATGATAGATTGGAAAATAAAATCCAAAATTTGTCCTTCTCTTGTCTGTTTATTTTCTTTTTGTATGGATTTTAAATTTATATTTTATGACTTTTAATTTTTCATATTTTTAATTGTTTTAATTTTATAAATTTTATTTTTTATTATAATTTTAGATTTTTTAAATTTCTTTTTCTTTTTAAAATAAAAAGGCTTATATAAATCTATATATATTCTAGAATAATATAATTATAAATACAACTAAAAATAAATTAAAAAATAGAAGAATAAAATGTTTTAGTATTGTGTATATTTTTCTACTATTTTTTTTATTTTTGTAGTTATTTTTGTTAATTTTTAGGCATTTTTAAAGTTAAAAATATCCCAAAATAGGGAATAAATAAATAGGCCAAATGTTTTAAGGTATTAAAAATACTAAATAGATCCAAAATTCCTTAAAACTAATTTTTATAAATAATATATACTATAAATAAAATTAACAAACAAAAAGAATTTTTTTAGTGATTATTTATTTTCTAAGGGATGTTGGAGATTTTTAATTTTTAGTCTTTTTCTATTTTTAATGGATTTGGCTAAGAGTTCTAAAATATTATAATAAACAAAAAAAATAGAATTTTTTATTATAATTTTAAATTTTTTGGATTTTTTATTTAAACGAGGATAAAATTCCCTCTTTTGATTTTTAAAAAATAAGAAAATGCCTAAATTGCAAATCTAAAAATATGATGTGAAAGTGTATTCTAACAGACACTTAACCCTAATTTTTCATATTTTTCTGAGCACGGATGGTATCTTAATAAATAGAAAACAAGCATAAAAATTTATGAATTAGAAAGGGTATTTTTCCAATTAAAAATAAAGGCAAGATTGTTATGCAAAATATCCAAAGTGTTATAACTGAATTCGAAATTTAAGTATTAAACTGAAATTACAAAACCTGCAAGGGGTTAACTACAAAATGCAGCTCACGTGGGGGCTACTTGAGCTGAGATGGCATGGATCCAAATGAAATATACAAAAGGTATGGGGGTTTACATGCCAATAACCCATAAAAGTTTTAAACTAATTAAACAAATTACATGACTAAATATAAATTGACAAATACAGGGGATGAGATATGCAAAATACCCCCTAAAGGCGTGGGGGCGGACGGCTCTGATCGTCTCACTAATCCATGTGTCAAACTCCCCATGCACGAAAATGGTTCGGCTACCGACAGTGGAGATTAGATCTTCAGAAGAAGATCAACAGTGGTGGCTCGCTCTGATTCAATGACGGTAGCTCTATATGGGACTTGGCCTCAATCAGACATCTCTGGATATGTCTGAACGAACTGGGAACAACTCCTCTAGGAAATCGCTCGATCAAGACTATCTCCTCGTTCCTATGCTCCTAGAGGATGCTCAAATGCTCAAACGGTCGCTGGCATCGGTCTGCAGCTCCAGGAGGCATCAAAGAGGTACGGGTCCCATCGATGGGGGCCTAGAATGTCGAAGTACCTGGAGCTTGTTTCAAACCTCGAAACCCCTCAGATGGGGTTCTTCCAGACTTGCATATGGTTATAAATATTCACAATGCAAGGGGGAATAGATCTAGGCCTTTATTGGTGGTTGTCGAAGCAGAATGGTTGGTGGAGGTCAAGTCTGGTAAAGGGCGGAGGAGGAGGACTTCGACGATTAGATCCAGTGAGGATATGGGTGTCCTGATGGGTCAGAGGAGTGGAGAAACATCAGGGAAACAAGATGGTGTGGTTGTGGTGGTCAGGACAGAAGTGGTATGACAAAACAAAGGGTGGCTGGATCACAAGAGCTCCGACGAAGGCTAAATCTAAAACTACGCTGCAAATGATTACACGCTAAACTAATTGCATAAATGAAATACATAAAGTAAATGCTACCTAAAATGCAAGGAAAAACCAACCTCACTCGTCAAGGCCAAGGAGATGAACCTCGATGGTTTGGATGACCGGAGATGATGGGAACCACCTCTACACCGCCTTCCACGCTGCAAGAATGGTCGACCGAGCCTCTTGTCACAAAGCTCTAGACCTAGGGCACGAATTGAGGGAAAGAGGCGACGCAAAAAGGAACCAAAAATGGAGGAAGGATGCAGAGTGGCATTTGTACAGTGAGTGATGAGGAGACATCAACGAGTGTTTTCACGCGGATCAAGGATGGTACAAGGATGTGGATCATCTCGCATGATGGGTCGATGTCTCGATAAGATTTTTTATTGAGAAGTCAAAGGTCCTAAGGCAACGATTCATGGGGTGAAATATCGAGAAGGAGAGGGGATGATCAGTCTGACAGCCCTACGACCTTAAGTTAGAGAGTTGACCCAAGTCAACGAATGGCGGGCGGTGATTGGACCACGTCATCCATAAAAAGATAAATTAGAAATTAAATTCGAAAACAAATCAAAATAAATTAGTAAATGAATTTATTATTTTTGGCTAAAATATGATAAATATTTATTATTGTATGTAGTATTTTACTGTGATTTTTATTTATTTTTATAATTTTATTTATCATAAGTAATATTTTTGGAGGTCCATTCATGGGGATTTTTGCCTATATTATGGGTGTTTTATTTTTAGTTTGTATTTAAATTTATTATTTTATATTCATAATTTATATATTTATAAATTATTTATATATACATAAATATATTTTTACTATATTTTTTGTTGTAATGTGTACACATAAATAAATATGTATATTTATTATGTAGGTATAAGTATAAATAACTCATCTGTGTATTTTAGTATGATATTTTATTATATTGTATTTTTATAATTTTATTCTAGTTTTATTATGTATGTGTATTATAAATAATATTCATAAAATTATAAAAATATAAAAGTATAAAAATTGTAAAGAATAAATAAAATAAATATTTTATTCATGTGTATAGTACAATAGGGGTCCAAAACCTAACTTTTGCATCCTAACTCCAAATTAAATGAAACCACCTTCATTAAATAGCTAATTAAAAGTTATATTCAATTAAAGTGATTTTGGTGCATTTTGAGTTCATATGGAGAAGATACAGGTCTGAGAAATTTATATTTTGGATTTTTATTCAAAGTATAAAATGTATACTTTATATTTTTTTGTGCGAAATTAATTTTTTTCTATATATTTTTATCTACAATTTTCATGTACAAAGTTTATTTATTTGATGAATAAATAATAAAGAATAAAATTGGTCCCAAAATGGACTTATTGATGAATAGATAAATAGTATTTTATTATGTTTTTGGCTCTTATCTCCCCCTACTTTATTCTTTATCAACCATATCAAATCTTGACTTAGTCTCGAAGTTTAAGGTCATAAAATACCATTGGAATTTTATTTCTTTTCTTTTTCTTTATTCTTTTATTTTGTCTTTAAATAATGTATTTTATACAATCTTTATACAATAAATAATGAATGTTAATTTGTGCAAAATAACGGTATATACATGCATTTAGCTAGGGTTTAAAGGCCAAATTAGAAGAATAAAGGTGATGAAATGAGATTCATTAAGGACATAGCTCAAGCTAAGTAGAGTGTGGTCGTATATATGTTGTATATACTTTAGCCATAACTCGTACTTTTGTATTTTGAATAAAATGGCTAGAATACTCAATTGGGTAAGGGTATATGATTAATAAAATATAAAGAATAAACCCTATTAATATGTACTTTTTTCAAAATTCTATGTAATTATGACATTTAAATGATTTAATTTTTTTTTGCAAAATGATTTTAAATAATAGTTCTAAAATGTCTTGAAAGATATTTTACAACAGTTCGGAAAATCTTTGTGGAATGTTTTCAAATCATTGTAAAAATATTTTGTAAATTCTTTGTCAAAAATTTTGTTTGTTTATTTGAATAAAACATTTTGAGAATTACTTTGCAAAGTATTTGAAAAATAGTTGTACAAATATTTTAAAAAGATCTATATGTACTATTTGAATTTTTTTTACAAAATGATTTTCAAATTTTGTAAATGTTTATAACTTGTTTGTAAAATTAGTTGCAAAATAAAGTTTCTAAATTATTTGTAAAAATGTGTTAGGATTAATTTGAGAACCTTTTACATAATTCTTGTATAAAAGATGTAAATAACCACTAACACTCAACTTGTACAAAATTCCAGTACCAATTCTTGTAAACTAGCATGCCCTCCCGCGTAAATATTTGTATATACTTCTTTTGATAAGCTTTATTAAAAAACCCTAAAAATAAAATTTTTCAAAATCCATAAAAATTTTCAAATATTATTAAAAATTACATAAAATTTGCAAAAGATTTTTAAAATCCATAAAAAGTTCAAAATCAGATAATTTGCTTCATAAAAAGATTTTCTTGCATATGCATTTACATTTGTATTTTTAGGAATGATAATGACAATTAAACAACTCTAAATAAAGGATGAGGATTGGAGCTTGCTCTAGACCTTAATACACTTAATTTCATAGGAACCCATTGAGGATTGGAATTGAGATGCTTCCGGTCACCTTGACTTAGTTCTTTAGGTTCCATGCGACTATGTTCATGAGTCGATTCAATGTGTCTAACTAGAACCCTTCATGTATTCGCACGACTCTTGAGATAGTGGCTTGACTAGAGACCTTTCACTTAAACACTTAGCTCAATCTAGATGGATTGTTGAAAGATCTTGGAGTCTAAGTAGGGACGATAATAGGCCGCTTCGTCCATGGTGGCTCAACAACCATTCTTGGGGACTACCTAAACTGGTACTTCAACCCACTTCCTCTGGTGGCATGGACATCTAATGGATGGAGATTGGATTGAAATAAAGCTTCGGATGAGGAATGGTCCACTAGCATAACTGTAACATTTCGAGCTTAGGTCCTCGATCCGTTATCGAGGAAAACTAGCCCTGACAACTTGTTGGGTACGGGCCTAAATGGACCTGTTGACAACCACCCAAAATGCGTAAGCCCAAGTTGTCAAGTAGTAATACCCACCACTTATAACTCACTCTCACACTTTGTGAGTTTTAGATGTGGGACTATGTTTGGAGGTATGGGTGTTACAACATCTCCCACTTATATTCGCAACATCCTCGTTGCGACATGGCCCATCACTTATTCCCAGTGATAGTGGCGATTGCATGCTCCAGGTACCTATTTCCTTCTATCTCTTTGTAGGGGTAGCTCCACCTCTTGGGTAGCCCTTTCCACTATCAGAGGGAAATTGGCTCTGATACCATTTGTAACGTTCTGGCTTAGGTCCTCGATCTGTTATCGATGAAAACTAGCCCTGACAACTTGTGGGTACATGCCCCGATGGACCCATTGACAACCACCCAAAATGCTTACGTCCAAGTTGTTAAGTAGTAATCCCCACCACTTATAACCCACTCTCACACTTTGTGAGTTTTAGATGTGGGACTGTTTGGGGGTATGGGTGTTACAACTTTTTCCAAGACCCCAAACATGGGAGGAACAAAAGATTCAATATCTGTAAGGATAAAAAAGAATGCAGAGCAATGCCATACAAAGAAAATATCCAAAAGAAGCCTACACCAAAAATTCCAAAAAAGTTGAGCATCCAGAAAAAGCCAGCTTCTTGGTGAAGACTTGGTTGCACTAGCCGAGCTTCGTAAGGGAATGAGACTATATTGGTCCATTCGCAATACTTTTCCCGTTCTTCTATCATTTCCCCTCTTCGGTTGTAAACTAGCACACACCAGACCTTAGAAGGAAATATACATCTCCCCAAAGATGAGTTACCATAGAAGGAGAGTCCTTGATAGTTTAGTTGTTTGTCTGGGAAGAGCTAGGAAATTTACACACATGGTGCTTGTCATTATAAGGTTGCGAGAGTATGCGACCGAGAGGATGGTTCTGACTATAATATGAATTGAACTGAATAAGAGGATTATAAAACCTAAGGGTTGTTATGCCAAACTTCCTAACCTTAATGTGGTTTCGAACACACTAAGAATCCAAAGGTTATAGCTGAGATCCCAACTTTGATTTTATCAAGACAAGTTAAAGTCAAAATTATTCCAAGTTTTTGCTTTTTCTTTTCTTTATTTTATATTTCTGCACTCATTGCATAAGTGTTAGCTAGGGACTAGCAAAGGTAAGTATAGGGGGTGATGAATATCCATTTTATCACTTTTATTCTTTCATTTTGACCTTAAATCCATAGCTAAATGCATGTATATATCATTAATTTGTACAAAATAATACTCAATAATTGATAATGAATATTGTGTAATTATTTATATTTATTTCTAAAATAAAAGAAAAAAGTAAATAAAATAAAAATAATGAATTGTCAAAGACACTAAGTGACCCTAGACTCTGGGACCCAGTCATCATGATGACTTGATCGACAAAGAATAATGTGGGGGAGATATGGCAGATAAACTGTACAGAAAACACTCAAAAGCCTAAATTTGATTTGATAACAAATAGCCTTTGGACCTGTTTTATTTTCCTATTTTTATATATAAAATAATAAAATCCTCTACATATAACTTGCACATAAAAGTATAAAGAAAAAATACAAAATTGATTTCATTCAAAAATAATACACAGTACACCCAGGACACACAAAACAAAAAGTCACGAAGAAAACTTCACAGGCCTATATATTCTCCATATCTATAATTATATAAATATGTAAATATAATAATAACACATAAAATACAAAATAAAAATCAAATACATATATATAGGTAAATATACCTATAATTATACATGTAAAAATTAATACCCAATAAATCACCTTGTTAAAATAAACAAAAATCTCAATAAAATACTACATAAAATAATAAACATTTTTTTGTCTTGCCTTTTACTTAATTATTCATTTTCTATTTTATTTTATTTATATATTATTTTTCCATTGGTTTTGTCGTTTTGTGGCATACGTGGACCAATGGGAGCTTGAGGATTGTTGACCTCGGGCAACTATCCCCCTTCCCTAGTCCTACGCCTGTCAGAGCATCAAAAACTTTCTTTACTACGATTTTTCCTCCATGATACACTGCCCAAGGCACTTCGACTTCTTCATGAAACTTCTTCTATGTACATCCAACTTCTACGTCTGACCTTCCCCTTGGGTAGTCGAGCATCATTCCACTCAAAAATCCTAGCTCATGGGAGGCATTTCAGACTGTGTATAAATAAGAAGCTGCTCCTCCCTTTCTTTTTTTGATCCTTGCTCTCTCAACAGAACCCTCTGCTCTACCCAAAATCGAATTAATGGTGACAACATCCTTCTTGAGTGATTTGCATCGTGTGTGAGGAGGAGAGGAGGTGATCCAAGACTCGTTGGACCTCTTGATGGAGCTTCATGTGCTCCCTATTCTTCGAGCAGGTACGAGCTCTTTTCTTTCTTTTTTAGGTAGCTTTTAATTCCTTTAACGTAGTGTAGTTTTGATTTGATGCAATTTCCATGTATTTTAGCTTAAATCTAAATATTTTCGTTTGCCAGGGCATTAGGCTTCAACCATCATTGCTCCATTGTAACGTCGTGTTTCACCCACCAGACCACCTCACCTCAATCCCCTTCCATTTCTCCATCTCTCCAACCATCCCATTCATCCCAATCGAGTCCCGGTCAGGTTTTCAAAGTCCATTTATGTCGCCATCATCGAAACTCCATTGTCACACCTTCACATGTGTCCAAACCATCTAATAAAAGCTTAGGGGTCTTCACATGTGCTTGCTCTGACTAACCATTTAGGTCCCTGGAGGAAATGGCCTCGATTGAGGCACTTTGCATCTAAGAACAACACTCCCTGGAGCTTGGATTTATTCGATCCTACAGGACCTCATTGATGAGTCTTGGACATCTTTGACGCCTACAAACAATGCGAACCAATTGCAGGCATACATAGATCATCTGAGCAGTGAGGGAGGAGGCTAGAGGTGCAAGCTATTGACGATCGAATGAGCAACCTGTGGTGGTTCTTCCCCAGTTCTTCATGGAGGCTCGTCTATCATCCAATATTTCACATAACCCCGTTTGTTCAGCAGTTGTTTGATCTTGAGGCATGCGGAGCATCTGATCAAGACTTGATCGCATTGTGGCCATTAATCGATGAAACAACATCTTCTAATCTAGATCGCCCGTACTTAAGTGAAGACACATGGAGCACTCCCTGTCGCTTGATCGCTCCCTTTAGAGGGTAAATTTCAGTTGTACCCTCTCATTTTTGTATTTAATAATTAGTTTTTAATGCTTACATTAACATTGTAATGCTTTTGTAAAATTTGCAGACACCCCCTGCACTTTCTTGGATATTGCATCGAGGTCCATGCCAGCTCATCACGTGTGGACCCCCACGTGAGGCAGGTATTTTGCACTGATACCCTTGCAGCTTTGGTTATTTTTGTTTTTATATTGGAACCTATTAAAATGGTGTAAACTTTTGGGATAATTTGCATGCAAACCCTCAGACTTTATTGTTATTTCAAAAATACCCCTTCTAGGCTTGTAATTATTTATTTATTTTTCCTTTTTTTATTAATGAGCTCATGTATTTATTAAGTCTTGTGAAAATTTACAATAAATACTTTAATTTATGCTGGCTCGCCCATGTTTTGAATTACATTTTATTTAATTTCCTATTTAGTAGCAATCTTTTAGTAGCTATTTATTCCCTATTTACTTAGAAAAAACAAAAAAAACTATAAATCCTACTTAAAAAATTCTAAAAAAATCAAAGTATATATGTTATTATATATTTTAACTCCAGAACAAAAATCAAACAAAAATATAAAAAGAAAACACTAAACATTGAAAAACCCTTTAAAAACTCGTAAAAATCAATAAACGTTATATAAAATTTTAAAAATTAATTTTGTTATTTCTGATTTTCACTTATATTTATACTATATATTAAAAAATAGTTTTAATTAAACACTAACTTGGGTAGATTTGTCTTCCAATTAAAACTAACTTGGCTAGATTTGTCTTTTTATTCATCCCTTTCCTCCTCATCTATAAACCTTCATCTTTCTCAGCTGCCACCGACCACACTTCCTATGGCACCTCCTCTGATCTCTACTCTGATGCAAGCCCTCCCGCCTCCTCCCCCAACCTCTAATATCGATCCCCACCTACGGCGCCCCTTCCCTCGACCTCCAGGTTCACCCTCTACTTCGACACAAGTTCTCATGCCTCCTCCCCCAACCTTCAACACTACCCCCGCCTCCTCCGACACCACCTCCTTCGCGCCCTCCCCTAACCTCCAACACCTACCTCCATACCCTTGATGAATCTCAAATTCATCACTCGAAAAATCAATATAAGCTCAAATCCCTGAAATTCAGTGGCATTTCTTCATTTATTTTTCATAATTAGCATTCATGCATGTAATAATATATTATCATTCATTATTTAAGAACTGCATTTTATCACTCATTATTGCACGAAATAAGAAGCCAAAAATCTCAGCCCAATTGATCTGTAAGATAGCCTAACTTCCCTGATTTTTGACTAATTCATGCTAACTTCAAATGACCTGAAACCATCTCCATTGTGTACATATCACTAACAAGAATAAATAAAAACAAAAAAATCACTAACTTAAATAAGTGGACCAAAAACCCAAACCCTAATTGCAGGATTCCCGGACTAAAACCTCGATATCTTCCTCACACAGTGTCTGATTTGATCCTACTCACTTTTAAACTAATGTGCATTCAAATACCTATAAAATAAGACCAAGTTCAAGTGAATTGGAGCTCATATGTGAAAGTTGGGTTTTGGGCCTCTTTTGTACATTTTGTATTTTTGCGGGTTTTGACCTAGTATTTCATGTACATAATTAGCTCATTTTATTTTATTTCTTTTTCATTTATTTTCTTTGATAAAAGTTTTATTAAAATACACAAAAATCCAAATCCAAAAATGAGATTGAAATGAAAGAAACTAACAGAGTCCGAGTCTTCACTAAATGTTCGTACAAAAATTGTCTTTTTCGCATTTTATTTTATTTCTTCTTTTTCTTAATTAATAAAAATCCAAACAAATTAGATTAATGTATAAATATTTATATTTGATTTTATCATATTTTTCCGGATTTTTATCTGGTTTAAAAATGACAAAAAATATAAAACCTAAAAATCAAGGTGTTCTATGTACATGGGATACCCCAAAAATATCACTTTGTGAAAATTATAGAATGGTTTTCATCTGTTCATGAAAGTTGTAGATATCGTCGAGGCGAGCAATTTTTGTGAAGAAACTTTTTTGATCCGAGGTCGTTTGATATTTATTTTTTTATTTATCTTTATCATTTATTTTTTAATTTTCTGGAGGTGCCACGTGGCAGCCCCTGCAGCTACCACGTGGAACACATTTTTGAGTTTTTTAAATTCATTTTATTTTCTAAAAAAATATTTAAACAAATTTTTATTAAAAAGCATTACAAAAAAATGCCACGTGACGCTTGATCAATCGTCCAATCTCGGTCGATCGGATGGCCGATATCTCATCCCCTACCTCCATGCGTCATGCCCACTTTCCTCTTTTGAGCGGCTCCACCGCCCTCCGTATCCCCATATCCAGCTACTCGCCTCTGCAGATTTCACCCCCAATGATCTTCCTACCAATCACGCGCCCGTCTGATCCCCTCAATTCCCCCAATCGTCAATCACTGTTGCCCCGATCTTTACGCTCTCAACCATCACGGATCCCCAACTTTGTCAAATCGTCATTACCCCCTCCTTCCTAATCCAACCACTGCAACGCCTCCGCCAAACTTCGCAGATCATTCGCCGACTACAGCTTGAAGGGAAGAACCGATCGGAGGTGACAGCTCCTCGCCCCCGATGACGCGACGAGATCCGGTGGGTTGGCCCACTGTTGCAGCACTGCCCCCGCGCGAGCTGCTTCTGCTCTAGTCCTCGCCGACTGTCGAGACAACGATGATGTAAAGACGGCCCAACTCTGCCTTCACCACCTTCTCCGACGGGAGGCACAGCCTCCGTAAGTGGCCAGCCACCACTCTTTCGGCAACCGACCTTCGAGCCCCGACAACTCCCGCTCGGTCACTCACCGCCAAGAGGCCCTGCCCATCTCCGCCTTCAGTCGCGACTCCAGAGCATTCCCCCGCCGCTCCGTCGCTCCCTGCCCGAGACCCTCCCCGCGTGCACGGCACGTGCACGGAGGGGCCTCTTACATCAACACCCTTGGTACTTTGTCGATTCGCATCACAACCCCACTTCTCAAGAGTCACGTGCTTAGCATGTGACTTCTGGAAATTTTGCAAGGAAACCCTCGGGTTTTAGGTAATCTTGATTTAACCCTCGTGCTGCATTTTATTTGGTTTATATTATTATTATTCTACCCCTGTGTTCCCCCTTTATATTAGACCTCTACATCGCATATTTTTATTATTTAAAAATTAGCATGAGGTTCTTCAATTAATTCTCTACATTATGCATGCTTGTAAGATTTTTCTAGATTATGGTTAATTATTAATTATATTCTCGTGGAAAATTGTGTATTTTACCCATTTTGTACCTCAAAATTCATAAGTAATTAACCATAACTCTGAAAATTGTCAAAAATTCACGTATTATAGAATTAGTTGTTTTTAACATTGTGCCCAAAAACAATTGCATTTGCATGCACGCTTTTCCCTATAAAAATCATTTTGCATATTTCAATATTTACTTTTTAATAGGTATTTAATCTAGTATTTTTTAGGTTTAGGATTTTTCTGAGATTCATCATCTAGCGATAGATCTTGGATCATTTTATTCCTTGAAAATAAATAAGTTTAATATTTATTATAATTAAATATTGAAATTCATATCATTTTCATTCATGAATTCGTAAAATATTTATCTTGCATCCAAAAATTCCAAAAAAACATAGTGTGTGCATTTCACCATATTTTACATCTTGGTCAAGTTTCATATATTTTAGACATTATTTGATTGAAAATTGTATTTTAGTCCCAAAAATTGGCCTCATTTACATTTGCATCCCTAAATTGCATTAAAATACCAGAAAATACTGTCTCGAAAACTGCGTACGAACTTTGATAAACAAAATTCTAGGTTGTTCCTTTGCCTCCTTGAGTTCGACCGTAGGACTTGCCCAAGTAAAATAAGTATAAACCACACTGATTAAAAATTGAATAAATTATTATGATTATTTCTTGACTGATTCTGATTGTCCGACGTAATTACGACACATTAATAATTCATACCGATTAAAGAGGGCATTTTCGGGCTCGTCAGATGGCATCGTTGCCAGGGATACATTTTTTCATTTACTTTATTTTATTTATTTTCTTATTTTACTTTTTTTGATTATTTTTGTGCCACTTTCTTACACACTCTCTCTTATTTTTCTTGCAAGGTACCCAACGCCTGTGGAGCGGTTTCTCACAAAAACCGATGCATTTTCACTGACGCCCCAAAAACTGTAACTAAATTAAGATCGAGTCGAGTCATGAGAGAGCGTAGAGTCTAGGAATTATTTTTCTGCAATTTTAATTTTTGTAGTTAATTGCTTATTTATAGCAGTGTCTGTTTGGACTCTCGTGCATGTAACAAGACCTTGAACTTTTTTGTGGTATGTTGTGGCATGTTTCGCTCTTCGGTGGGGGGGCAATTTGAGTGGCGCATAGGTTAGACCTATACATACGGCTATTAGAGCTTTTAGAAATTTTTATTTTGCTCGTAGAATCTAGGGCCACACTTCACATTAATTGAGATGCACATTAGATCATTCAATTTAGTCAAATTTAATTCATTTTTTCTTAGCTAATAGAACTTTCTGCTAGGTGCGGTTTTTATCGGCTTACATTCATCTAGAATAATTTTCAATTCTTGTATTGCATCCCACATGGAGATTGCAAGGAATCACTGTAAGTCTTCTATCTGAGCATACATCAGTATTTCACGTGCATCGGCTTTTCTCGAATTTCTCCCTCATGTTTTGTCACATAATTTTAAAGGAAATTGGGGCTGGACGCTAGACGTGCATTTGTGCTCACCTAATTTTTCAATGATCACCTAATTGAAATTGGGACTGCTAAATATAGTCGATTTTAATTAACCCATAAAATCAAGAATTTCTGCAGGGGAGCAACCCGACCTTGGATTTATTTATTTGTCTGAGTGAGCGAGAGACGATACTTAAGGTTAGAGCCCAGCTCCGGAATCTTCATTCAGACTATTGATTCTAAAACAATTAGCTACTTCTCAGTGAGGAAATAACAGGTATCCGGTAAATGGTCTGCATTTCTTTAGTAGAGTGGGTGGTTTAAAGGATATTGTGTAAGGCTCCATCATTAAGTAACACGGGTAGCCATTTTACGATCCGTACTTACACCCATATTGGCTGAAAGTGGATACAACTAATCATAAGAATTCGGGCTAATCTTTAAGAAAACTTTCGACACCTAACAGCTCGCTAATTTTTTTCAAATATTGAATTTATCACCAACTAAAATTGAAAAGATAATTGCCGAACTCTTGCAGCTTCATTGTGAGTGTTGATGAAATTGGGGTTTGTATTGTGTTTGCATTGGTGCGCGTGAACCGATTTCGAAGATCAAAAACCGCACACTTATGCCATCACTATCCTTGATAAAATTTTCTTCTTGTGAATATCCTGTGCACTTGAACCGAGATCAACCATGTCAAATCATCATCAACCTCTTTTGACAAAGATGGGACAATGGTCGGAGTACCCATATGATCTATACTTTGAAAATGAATTTGTCTCGATCAGGCCCAAATCATCTAAACCTTCTTCCTTCAAGAATCCTCCAACATTTGCGGGAGACTTTCACTCTCGGATGAATCTGATCCCCTCGATAAATTCAAAGACATTCTACTCGAATCATCCGATCAAAGTCACCATAGCATCATATTCTCCCACTCCACCACTTGTGGCCGCACATGATCAACAGCCATCTTGGATGATCCAACTTATACCAGATTTCTTTCTAGAACCCAAGAACCTTTTGAAGAACAAGACATCAAAATAAATGACTGGCAACAATATCAACCCCAACCAACTTCATTCATTCCTCACAATTTTGTTGGGATATGTCAACACTACACAAATACACATCTTTCCTTGACCATAGGGAATACTATGGAAATCCGAGCACAACAGATGGAGAGGCCCGCACCTAATGATCAACCATATTGGATTGACCCTAACAATCAAATCCCTATTAACAAACTCGAATACGACTCCTTCGATCAGCCTACACATACAGAGGACCAGACTGATGATATCGACACATATGCACCATGTATGACTCCATTGTTTGGGGATACGATCAATCATGACCATGGAGTAGTCTCTACTCAAACCAGCATTGCATGCCTGAGTCATGGTATGCTGAGCATGAGACGTACAGATTCCAGCAAAATCCTTCCACTGAGCAGACCACATCCATAATTTTTTGGGATAAACTTTTAGAAAATAACGATCATCTATTGGATTTCCCAAGAGACTCTTCTCCCAACTCATACGGGAAAATGGAAGAAGAAATGACTGGATCTCAAATTCAAAAACGAGAACATACACTGACTGCTCCCATGATTGATCATGAAAAGTTTTTTAAGGATGACATTTTGAGGATAAATAAGAGGTATGAATTAATGGAGAATAAATTTAGAAAGTTCACCGGCCGACTAATTTCATTTTATGGTAGCTCAGATATAAAAATGAATGATGAAAAGATTGGATCTCCTATTGAAAACCCTAACGATATTCAGAAACTTAGAGACTATGATCACCCTAAGGACGATCCTGACAGCGACACCTCTGCCTACTACTCCCCTAGGGACAACTCTGAATCTGACTCAGCATATCTAAGCTCCTCCTCATCTGGGGAACACAACTCATTTACACATCACACAGAAAACATCAAAAAAATCGAAAAAATCATAAAAATTGAAACCGAAGATGATTTGAAGAATTTGGATCCTGCTCTAAGGGAAGCAATAGAGAAAAGTGTGATTTTTGAACTTCCCTTGATATAGGCCATTGAACACTTCCCCGACCTTAAAGGATTTGTAATGAGCAAATTAATGATGAAAAAGTCAGGCAAGACAAGAACAAAGACTAAAAGACGTATCTTGTCAATGGCCACCTCCATGGTGCTGAGGAGAAACACCATGAGCCGCATAGTGAAGCGGTTGCCCAGATTTGACTATAGAATCAAAGACTCAATATTCACCCATTCTCGAATCGATGACAACTCACAATCAATATCCTCCCAACCTTTGTATTTGACAAGCTCAAACTTGGACCTATCAGAAAAATAAGGGAGATCGTTCAACTTACTGATCGGTCAATAAAGCGACCGAGAGGAATAATTTCAGTCATCGTTACATTCCAAGGTGCTCTGCTCAAAGTGAACTTCACGATCATTGACATTGAGCATCAAGGAGAATTCACCCAGTCTCCAATCATTCTCGGAAAGCCATTCTTGACATTGTCTAAGGCAATTATTGAGTGCAAGACTCAAGAAATCAATTTCACATCATTGGAAGCACTTTGATCTCACCTAGTCTTTGAGGAAACAAGATATTCTGAGGCGACCCACGAAGCCGTCAACAGTTGCAACCACCAAACGGTAGAAGAGTCCTACCCCACTGCTACACCTAAGATAACGATTGTTGAAGAGACTATTGGTTTAGAGACTCTCCCCCCTGTTCCATTTCCCACTTCTCTCACCATGGGAAATGACTTCTCAAATGATCATGAGACATATGCATGGATGCATCCTGAGTCGACCGAGATCTCCTCTGACCACTTTGATCAAATCAACCTGACACAGGAATGCACCAACATCAAGTCAAATGAGTATTTATATGCAGAAACTCTCCCCATTGTTCCATTTTCCGATGCTCTCACCATGGGAAAGGGTTTCTATTATGATCTTGAGACTTATGCATGAGCGCATCCTGAGTCGACTGAAATCTTCTCTGGCCACCTTGAACAATTCGATCCAACTCAAGAGTGCACCAAAATTAAGACAACACAAAACAAAATGATTGCTCCTTCATCTAAAAAGAAAGTCACCTTCGACCTTCCGGAAGAGGAATCGTCTGATAATTCCTCATCAGGTTCGAAAAGGGTAATCTACATGAGTGAGGTCTGTTTGGCAGTTCTAAAACCCTATCTACGCAAGGATCCAAATTTTGATTCTCGTTAGACGACTATTGTTCCTCACTATTATTCATCTAAAGGCGATTCTCCTGGTCTCATTAAATATACTGGAATAATTTCTTATGAGCTGACTGAGACTGGTGCTTTAGAGTATTCATCATTCGAGGATGAATTGCTTGATCCCAAGAAAGACCAAATTCTTAGAAAACAACTGGAGAAACTAAAGAACAAGAATATATGGAGTGCCTCCACTTTCAAATACTATTCCTATGAGGATAACTCCGATGATGGTTATCTTTCATCTGACTCATACGCTTCATCTACTCTCCAGCATGATTTCTCTGAGGATAACACTAATAATGGTTGGGAATCATATGCTTCATCTCCTTTTTGTCATTATGATCTCTCACTATATACTCACAAAAAGATCGGCCGAAAACCACCTTAATCATCGGCTACCCTCCCTCCCGACTCCATTGATCTCCTTGTACATCTTCTTCCTCTACTTAGGCCAAGGCCTAAGTATAGGTGAGGACCGATGCCATATGTATATACAATTATCCTTATCAAACTCCTTCTCACGATCACTCCATTTCCACCCTTCTTGTATGCATAGGCTGACTAAGAGCCTAACTATAGGGGGAATCGATGCCCATCTGTATATACTCTCCTCATTCGCATATCCCGACCGCATCATTTTCGCTCTTCTTCTATACTTAGATTGTTCACAACCTAAATATAGGGGGTTGGTCGATCTATCTTTTTCTTTTTCTTTTTCTTTTTCCTTTTCACTCTCTTATGCTTAGCCCGAGCTATGTCTTCTCTACGCTTCTTATGCTCTGAGGACACATCACTCGCTAAGTATAGGGGGTATGTATATATACTATGTATATATTTTACCCATAGCTCGTTCTTTCGTGTAAGTCTATATGTATTTATGGGGTGGGTAACTAACTTAAAAAAACAAAAACAAAAACAAAACAAAAAATAAAAAATAAAAAAAATAATGAAAGAAGAAAAACAAAAACAAAAAAAAGTTTTGCTACTAACACTGACTGTGTCCAACCAAAAATTTTGAAAAAAATGGTTTCTTATTCATTTTTGCATAAATTTTTTTCTTTCCAAAAAAATCACAAAATTCAAAAAAAAAATAAACTTTATGTCTGTATTTCACACACCTATACTTCATCCAACATTATATTCATTGCATTTGTAAAAAGCCCTTGGGTTCTGTATCGAGTTATGCGTAGAAATCGAGAGTGGTTTGGACTTGACCTTAATCCACCTAATTTTCAGAGGAACTTCACCGACAAATAGGATTTTAGAAACTTCAGGTCTTTGACTTAATTCTTCGAGTTTTGCATGACAATGTGCAGCGTTTGACTCTTAGTGTCTAACATGGTCTCTTCATTCTGGGTTCGACTCTGGAATAGGGAATTAATTTGTACTCTCGCATTATGCAATCAGCTCAACACAGACGGGGTGTTGGAAGGCTGTGTGAGTTTCTTTTCTGGTAGCGTGGACATCTAAAGACCGGAGTATGGGTTGAAATAAAGCTTTGGAAAAGGGATGGACGGTTGTGCATAATTTTTTCTAAGACCCCAAAACATGTATGGAAAAAAGATTCCATATCCATAGGGGCACAATAAGATTCAAGCAGAGCTATCAAAAATCCAAACACAAAGAAGCCAACTGCCAAATAAATATTTGACCCAAAAAAATTTCAAGCTTCAAGAAAACATGTAGATCTTAGTGGAGACTTGGCTAAACCGGACAGTTTCACAAGGAGAGGTGACTACACTGGCCACCCTCCAGTTATTTTCTCCTTCTTCTAATTTCTCCCTCTATTCGATTGTGAACACATCGCGATAGACCTTAGAAGGAAATACCTGACTCCCCGAGGACGAGTTATTGGAGAGGAGGTTAGCATGGTAGTCCGGCATTCTGGATGGGAAGAGCTAAAACCTTTCACACACATGAGTCAATTATTCGATGTTCATGGGGTATGCTTTGGGAGGATGATTGATCTAAGATGACTTCTGAGCCGAAATTGTGATAATGATGTGTAGAACTTGAAGGCTATTGATTTTAAAACCCTAAGTCTCATAGAAGTTCCACCAAACTAATAACCCAAAGGTCAGGTCTAGTTTCATTTTGTACTTTCTGCTCATGATCTTGGTATGGAACCCAATCTCATTTCTCATCATGCATTTCTTTAGATGCTAAGGGACGAACATGGTTTAAGTATAGGGGGATAATGAATCTCAGATTCATCACTCTAAAAGTCAATGATTAAGCTCAAATCCCTGAAATTCATTGGCATATCTTCATTTATCTTGCATAATTAGCATTCACGCATGTAATAATAAGAATTGCATTTTATCGCTCATTATTGCAAAAAATAAGAAGCCAAAAATCTCAGCCCAATTGACCTGTAAAATAGCCTAACTCCCCTGATTTTTAACTAATTAATGCTAACTCCAAATGACCTGAAACCGCTTCCATTGTGTACATATCACTAACAAGAATAAATAAAAATACAAAAAATCACTAACTTAGATAAGTGGACCAAAAACCCAAACCCTAATTGTAGGATTCTCGGACTAAAACCTCGATATCTTCTGCATACAATGTCCAATTTGATGACACTCATTTTTGAGCTAATGTACATTCAAATACCTTCAAAACATGACCAAGTTCAAGTGAATTGGAACTCATATATGAAAGTTGGGTTTTGGACCTCTTTTGTACATTTTGTATTTTACGTTTTTTGACCTGGTATTTTATGTACGTAATTAGCTCATTTTATTTTATTTCTTTTTCAATTATTTTCTTAGATAAAAGTTTTATTAAAATGCGTAAAAATACAAATCCAAAATGAGTTTGAAATCAAAGAAACTAACTAAGTCCGAGTCTTTACTAACTGACTGTACAAAAATTATCTTTTCACATTTTATTTTATATATTCTTTTTCTTAATAAATAAAAATTCAAAAAATAGATTAATGTGTAAATATTTATATTTGATTTTATCATATTTTTCGGTTTTTTATCTAGTTTAAATTGATATAAAAATTATAAAACTTAAAAAATCAAGGTGTTTTATGTACATGGGATACCCCAAAAATATCATTTTGTGCAAATGATTGAATTTGTTTTGATCTCTCATAAAAGTTGTAGATCCCGTCGAGACGAGCAATTTTCGTAAAGAAAATTTTTGATCAGAGGTCGTTTGCTATTTATTTTTTATTTATCTTTATCATTTATTTTTGATTTTTTTGGAGGGGCCACGTGGCAGCTCCTGCAGCCGCCACGTGGCACACATTTTTGAGCTTTCTAAATTCGTTTTATTTTATAAAAAAATTAATTAAAAAACTTAATTTAAAATACATTTCAAAAATGTCATGTGGTGCTTGATCAGTCGTCTGATCTCTGCCGATCGGACGACTGATCTCTCATCCCCTACCTCTGTGCGTTACACCCACTTTCCTATTCTGAGTGGCTTTGGCACCCTCCGTATCCCCATCTCCAGCTACCCACCTCTGCAGATTTTGCCCCCGATGATCTTCCTGCAATCATGCGCCCGTCCGATCCCCTCGATTCCCCCAATCGTCAATCATTGTCGCCTCGATCTTTACGCTCTCAACCACCACAGATCCCCAACTTCGTCAAATCGCCATTAACCCCTCCTTCCTAATCCGACCACTGCCACCCTCTGTTATTTAAGAAAGCAGCTACCCATCTTTGTAGATCATCCGCCGACTACAGCTCGAAGGGAAGAACTAGCCGGAGGTGACAGCTCCTCGCCCCCGACGACGCAGCTAGATCCAGTGGCTTGGCCCACCACTGCAACACTGCCCCTGCGTGAGCTACTTCTGCTTCGGTCCTCGCCAACTATCGAGCCAATGACGACGCAAAGATGCCCTGACTCTGCCTTCACCACCTTCTCCGATGGGGGTGTAGCCTCCGCAAGTGGCCAGCCACCGCTCCTTCGGCCACCGACCTTCGAGCCCCGACAACTCCCTCTCAGTCGTTCATCGCAAGGAGGCCCTGCCCATCTCCGCCTTCAGTCGCGACTCCAGAGCATTCCCCTGCCGCTCCGTCGGGCTCCCTGCCCGAGACCCTCCCCGCATGTGCGGCACATGCATGGAGGGGCCTTTTGCATCAACACCCCTGGTACTTCGCCGATTCGCATCATAGTCCCATTTCTCCGGAGTTACATGCTCGACACGTGACTTCTGGAAATTTTGCAAGGAAACCCCCGGGTTTTAGGTAATCCCAGCTTTACCTCTGTGTTGCATTTTATTTGGTTTATATTGTTGTAATTCTACCCATGTGTTCCCCTTTGTATTAGACCTCTACATCACATCTTTTTATTATTCAAAAATTAGTATGATATTCTTCAATTAAATCTATACATTATGGCATGCTTGTGAGATTTTTCTATATTATGGTTAATTAATAGTTAATATTCTCATGGAAAATTGTGTATTTTGCCCATCTTGTGCCTCAAAATTCATAATTAATTAACCATAACTCTGAAAATATCCAGAAATTCATGGATTATAGAATTAGTTGTTTTTAACATTGTGCCCATAAAGAATTGCATTTGCATCCATGGTTTGCCCTATAAAAATCATTTTGCTATTTCAATCTTTAATTTTTAATAAGGATTAAATCTAGTATTTTTCAAGTTTAGGATTTTTCTGAAATCAAACACCTAGTGATAGATCTTGGATAATTTTATTCCTTGAAAATAGATAGGTTTGTTATTTATTATAATTAAATATTGAAATTCACATCGTTCGCATTCATGAATTCATAAAATATTTATCTTGCATCTAAAAATTCCAAAAAATTATAGTGTATTCATTTCACCATATTTTACATATTGGCCAAGTTTCATATTTTTCGGATATCGTTTGTTTGAAAATTGTATTTTAGTCCCTAAAATTGGCCTCATTTACATTTGCATCCCAAACTTACATTAAAAATACCAAAAAAATACTGTCTCGAAAATTGTGCACGAACTTTGATAGATAAAATTCTAGGTTATTCCTTTACCTCTTTGAGTTCGACCGTGGGACTTGCCCAAGTAAAATAAACATAAACCACATTGATTAAAAATTGAATAAATTATTGTTGTTATTTGACAGATTCTGATTGCCCAGCGTAATTACAACGACACATTCATAATTCACACCGATTAAAGAGGGCATTTTTGGGCTCGTCAACCCTCTGGCTCCTCCCTCGACCTTCAACATCGCTCCCACATCCTCCGCCCCCACCATATCCACCCTCACCTCTGCCCCTGACCCGATCTGTTGTGCCTCCCCCAACCACTGACACCCCCTCCCTCGACCTCCAATGCCTCCCTCACTTTCTCCACCCCCTCCCTCGACCTTCAACGTTGTCCCCACCTCAGTCGCCCTTCCCCCCACTTTCTTTGTCCCCTCCTTCGACCTCTAACATTGGCCCCCACCTCCTCTAGCCCCATCCCCCTATCTCAGTGCCCCCCCATATCGCCCTCCCTTGACCTCGAGCCCTCTGAGTCATTAACGGGTCTTCATTGCTCGAGAACCACTTGAAATAGAGGAACTGCAACCTTCATTTTCATTATCTGCAAGCCGCAATAGCATTTAAAGACCCAATCCACCACTTTGGGATCATATCAGAAGCTCGAAGAAAAGCTGAGGATGGGGCTCGAGGAGGGGGGATGGGATCAGAAGAGAAGCGGTAGAAGGAGCGGGAACGGTGGTAGGGGGTGTTGGAGATGGTGGGGACGAAGGACAAGGACAGAGAGGATGGGGGTGGAGGAGAATTGGACAACTATACCCCTCCTAACCAGGTCATGGTTTGAGTAAACCATGATTTATTTCAACTCATTTGGCGAAAAACTAACAGACAGACACAAGTGATAATTGTGGAAGACATCAAGGGCACAACTGATATTCCAAAAAAGGAAGGGGTATAGCTGATATTGCAATATCTCAGAGGAGGCACATGTGATAAAAAAAACATATTTATTATATCCTTTCAAGTTTTTCCAATATAACGTATGCCCTCAAATTTTTTTCATAACTACATTTGTAACCTTATATTCTTGAAAAAACTTATAATATTGTCCGTGTGTTGGTATGATATAGAGCATTAGTGTACTAGTAAAAGACCACTACTCTCGATTTTATAAAAATGTACATGCACACATGCATTTGTAAATAAATAGGAGTATAATAAAGTGCATAGATATGAGTTTAGAATGAAAGAGTGTTATTGTAAAAACTTAAAAGTAGTCTAAGTAAAATTATCCAAATATATGATGTATCATTATTCATATTTATTTATATCAAATACCTATGTGACTGATTTGATCTAATTGAACCATACAAACCAAAATAATACAACAACTCAAAATTTCCCAATTTATGAGATGTTGATGTCATCAACAATTCGATTGGTCGGTTTCACTGGTCCGACCATAAAACCCAAAATCGGTACCTGACCCTTTGATGTTCTATTCGATTTTTAAAACCGGACATGAACATGTTATATCCAGCATGAGTTTTAATTTGAACTTACTATATAGTGTGAGCATGTTATATTTTACATACATACATATACACATATAATATGTGTTACCTTGAGATTTAAATATGTTATAACTGCAAACACGTCATTTATAATAAAAGGTTAAACTAGATATAAATGTGAACATAACATAAGCTATATAGTGAGGTGTTCTAACTTCTAACGTTTGTTAAGTCTAGATAATTGTAAGGCTGCTAATTGAACTGAACTGTAGCAAACAAACCTACGTTCGAGTTCGGTTCGATAAGGATGTTTGAAAATTCCAGTTCGAGTTCGGTTCGATAAATGTTTGATAGGATATGTTCGAGTTCGAGTTCGTTTAGAAAACAAACGTTCGAGTTCGGTTCGATAATAGTTCGTTAACAATCTAGCTTAAATAAATATGAACAAGTTCGAAACTGGAGTTCGATAATAAGGTTCGATAAACAATAGAAATAAGAAATTATTCAAATTAAAATGGTACAAAGCTCAATAAATACCACAATTTATTTAACCTCAAATTTTATCATGTGTATAAATAGGAAGTTACACATACAAATATACACGCATATACATATATCGAACTCGAACTTTTATCGAACAAACATATGTTATGTTCATGTTCGGTTCGTTAAGCTATCGAACTAAAATGTAAAGTTCATGTTTAGTTCGTTTAGAAACGAATGAACATTTTTCGAACTATTATCGAACGAACTTTAATCGAATACTAACATGTTCAGTTCGATTAGCAGCCCTAGACAATTGAGTGTGATATTTTGACATTTATTAGCAGTAACGACACCTAATTAAAGCTCATGTCTTCCCACAATTGTCACAATAAAATGAAGGATTTTTACCCAGCAGACTCTATAAACGTTTTAAAATGCCTCTACGACCTTTTGCACAGCGTAATTACCCCATCGACCCTGTAAATTACCCCAGGAACCCCCATGGGCTTAAAACATATTACCTGGAGGGTTCATGGGGTAAGAGTTGGCATGTTTACGGGGTCGAGGGAGGAATTAGGTTGTTTCAAAGGTCGTAGAGGTGATTGGCAAAGTTTATAGGATCTGCTGTGTAAAAATCCCTAAAATTAAATTTTGGGTATTTTAACTACAACTCCAGCATTTATTGCAATAAGTGCTTCCTATTGGTCTAAAATTATGGTGTGGAATACCGAGAATTTCTAACACATACACTAAATTCATGCTAACTATGGCACTATCCCCACTTTGATTCAAAATAGTTAATAACTAGTGCATACCCGTGCGATGCACGGGTTGAGCAAATTATTGAAGTATTGTTGAATTGTTTTCCTAACAGGAATGTGTATAGCATAAGGGTGCGTTTGGTTGGTGGGTTAAGGTGGTTAAACTGGTACAGGGTAACCTGTTTTTGGATTGGGATATTTACACCCATAACCCTGAGTAATATGGTAATTACCCCAGGAACCCTGCGTAATAGCGAATTACGCTAAAACCCCCGAGTAATGCTTAACTCTTGCATAGCATAACCATGTGTTAGTGGACATTTCTTTTTGTTGGACGGCCGTTAGTTGATGGACGAAAATGCCCTCAGGTTTGAGGGGCTCCAACGGCTAGAAATAGATCCGTTGGGTGTCTCCCCTCCCATGCAAAAACCTATAAAATGACTTGTAGAGGCCCCATAGAAATATTATTTTTGAGGAAGGTTGCCGGTAAATCCACAACAGAAGGTGCGAATATTTTTTTTCGTTATGTTGCAAGAAGTCATTTTTTTTGTGTCTACAAGTTATTGTTTGAAGATGTCTACGTTAATTGCAGAAAATGCGGTCGCGTTCCTTTGAATCATCATCTAGTATGCGTTACGTTTGCGGCGTCGAGGCTGTTTTGAAGACCTCCACCAAACCATGGAACAAAGGAGCACGATTCTACACATGCGCCTTGAAGACTTGCGATTTCTTTCGTTGGATGGATGAACCATGCAGCAAAGAACCACAATCTTTCGGCACTATGAAGAAGCCTCCATCAACAGATGCGAATGTTAAGCTAGTATTGAAGAAGCTTTCAGCAATATTGATATGGTTGAAAGCAATATTGATATGTTTGCTATTCATATCCATGTTAATCACATACATTTCTTTCAAATAATATTTCGCAACAAAAAAGAAATCTCATGTATACATGACAAAATGGCGATTGCTCATGCAAGTATCCAAAAACAATTACATAGCACATGTAAGGATTGTTCGTCTAAATATACAAAAACCGACAGCCAGACAATCTAGCACATAATACTTAAAGGATTGTCCCATCCAAAAAATATACATATAAGAAGTTTCTTGTGCATCCAAAAAAAAACACCCATCCAGAAGTTCACATCCCAAATTCTGTATTAGCTGATCTTCTCTTGTCCATGTAGTAGATCCATGAGCTCAAAAGGTCTCCAAAAAAACTTCCATTTCCCCTTTCTGCACATTCCCTACAATGAGAAATAACGATTACATTGAACATTGTCACAACAAAGATTTAATGATGATGAGAAGTGATGTACCTATGGATCCATCGAAAGTGGAGGTCCATCTGGAAATGCTTCAAAATTTCTTGTTCTTTTTCGTCCACGCCCCCTTCTTTGTAGGCCTTCGCCCCTTCTTCCTCTTGTCCAAGAACCTCTTGACCTGCACCCAATTCCACTAGGAAAATACAGATGTTTTAGGTTTACGATGTTTCACAAATAAAGATCTAATGTAGATAAAATGCAAGACAATCGAAATTAATACCTTCTATTGGCCAATGAATTTTGATTGCTTGTTGAAGCTTGCGTTGAAGGGCCTAGTGGTATCTCTTGGTTAGCTCGTACGAGAGACGATGGTGCATTGAGTGGTTCTTTGCAGGTGCGGGCTTGGTGCCCGAACTTGCTACACCTGCTGCATTTATGCCTTGATTTGCCATCATTCTCGTCCCTTGGCCAAATGCGATTCTTTCACGGACGTCCTGGTGGCCTTGTGGTGTGAGGCGGTTGCAGCTTGAATGGTAGATTGACCATCAACCACTGCGTCTTGTCGGGCATTGGTGCTATGCATGCACAAGTGTAGGCTTTCCTATAACGATCAACCTTGTAGTAATCAGCGACGTAGTTCTCCCACCGCACTCCTCTGATGGTTCCCAACACGGCTGTTGCATGTGTGCATGGAAGCCCACACAGTTGCCATCTTCGACACGAGCATTCGCGGGCTAGAAGGTTTAAAACATACCTCCCGGAAGGAGTTTCTACTTCCACATTGCTGTCATCAGCTCTTCTAACAATGAAGCCCTTCAAGTCCCTTGTGATGCCTCTCACGTAAGACAAGGCTGATGGTACAACTTTTTCTTTCCAATTCTTCGACTGTCGAAGTCTCTCATCCATCGTTGTCATCAACTTTTGCCTTATCCAATCAATAAGCTCACAAATGGGCATATTTCGCGCTGGTGATATCCATGCATTGAATGATTCACTCAAATTATTTATGACATAATGGCACTTCGCCGAGTCACCAAATTGATGACGGCTCCACTTCTCCTGTACATTTGCCAACCAGTGGTATGCACCCATGCTATGTTTTTGAATCTCAGATATCCAGTGAGTATAGTGCCTGTTATCGAACGCCCTTGCAGCAGACCAAACCATGATCTCTAATTCTTCGCCAGGGAATTTTTTCTTGAAGTTTTTATACAGGTGTCGCATACATGTCATGTGCTCTGCTTGGGGGAATAGGGTCTTCACCGCCAACTCGAGACCCTTCTGTGCATCTGATATGAAAGTCAACCCAGCACCATTGCCAAACTCGATAGCATGGTTCAAATGAGTCATGAACCAATTCCACGTGGCATTGGATTCGCTTTCTACAACTACGAAAGCCACAGGGAATAATGCATTGCATCCATCTAATGCTGTCGCTGAGAGTAGTGTTCCTAGGTATTTCCCCTTAAGGTGGCACCCATCCAGACCTATGAAAGATCTACATCCTTGAATAAAACCTTCCCTTTGTGCTTTCAACGATATGAAAACACGTAGAAATGAATCGTCCTTCTCAGTTTCGTAGTGAATTACACTTGAAGGATTACAATTCTTCAGTTCATAAATGAGAGATGGAAGTCTCTCATATGACTCCTCAACTTTTCCTCGGATCTTATCTAGGGCAATCCTTCTTCCCCTCCATATCCTCATGTAAGGTAAACGGACTTGGAATTGCTCGGCTAGTCGTCGAGATATGGCGTTGACAGTCATTTCTGGGTTGTCTTTGATCCATGGATCAATGTACTTGGCAATCCACTCTTGTGAAGCCAATGAATTGCCAATCCTACTGACAGATGAACAATTATGCTCGCCATGTAGAGTCCTGACTCGGAATCGCATGCTATCTTGGAGTCTAGAAGCATGGATTCGTCATTTACAATCTTCTCCCCTGCATATGGCTGTCACCCGTACTGCCTCACTCTTTATAAATCTCACATCAAATTCATGCCTCAGACAATAAGTGTTTAATGCATGTTTAAATTCATTGTGTCCATCGAACTCGGATCCAACTGCAATGTCCGGAATCTCCATGTCATTGGTGGATATTCGACCTTCGAAGTCCTCAACATCCTCTAAATCTGAATCTAAGAGATAGTGGTAGCTATTCTCAGACTCAAGACCGCTGAGATCATCATCAATGGTACTTGAGCTATCAACAACAAAATCAGAATCTTCTGATTTGCTTACATCGATACATAGGGTTTGGGAGCGCAATACTCTCTTCGATCTCATTATATGCGAATGCTGAGAATTGATCATCTGTGCCTCCATGGCATTGGGACTGATGGGTGCCCTTGATTCATCCTCTCTTGATTCATCCCCAAGTGAATCCACTAGCTCTCCAAATAGGGGATCATCATCCATCTCCACTGCCTCATTCGGGTCAATGTCCATTTGCACAACTTCATCCTCCAAATCCATGGCTTCAGTAGTAAATCCCTCCACTCCATCCCCTTGCGCACATTCGGTAAGAGCAATGCAATGAATTGACTCCAAGGATTCATGCGTAACCGATCCCAACCCCTGCAAAGCCTCCACTGCCTCATTCACATCAGTCCCTAAGGACGTGGGAGTTGGATCTGGGCCTGCATTCGCATCCGCTTCCGCTTCCTCGACATCAAGTGCTTCTGCATCTTGATCAAACTCCACCACCAACTCAACTTGCGTCCCATCTTGGTGCAGGTGAAACATTTCCATCATCTGCTTCTCATCAGATAACTTCGCATACCTAACGAAGACAAAATACGAGTACAGTTCCTATACCTAAATAATAAGCGAGTAGGCCAAAAACATTTCACACCATGAGATAGTTTCATACCTGGATGGATGGGAATTAGGAATTTTGTAGCTCATCCGCAACGAATCCTTTGGTTGCCATGGAACAACTTCTGCGATGTCATCCAAGATGTCGAACCAACACGTGTAATCTGGGTATGTCCCTATGACGACTTGCTGTCCCAGCAAGTACCTATCGCCACCACGACCTCGCACCTTCTTGAAGTATCCCCCATACCGGACGCAAATGCTAAGGACCCCATCGCGACCTTCGAACCAACCCATGACCTAAGGTACATGCAGGTTTCTTTCTCATGTACTCAGTTGGATTTTAAGAAGAATTTCAGAGGCGAAGACGATGGGGGAGGACATACCGTTGCCTTTCGAGGTGCTTCTGGTTGCTTGGTGTAGGAGGAAGCGTGTCGTCGGCGACTGATGGGGGGCTCCTCTTCTTCCGCGACTTGGAGAAGATGACGAAGACGATGATCCGAAGGCGGGAACGATCATTGAGGATGTCGAGGGAGGGCGGGACGAGGGCAAAAACATCTACCTCATCACCCATGCACTATTCATCGATTCGACTTCCGCATCCATCTACACCATACACATGGCGGCAACAAACCCCAGCCATGTGATCTCCACCTCGTAACTCGGTGGTGGTAGGTGGTAACCCAACCGTGGTTACCCCTAACGTCCTAGCGTAACGGAGGGTTACGTACGTAATCGTTAAGCATTACTCAGGGGTTTTAGCGTAATTCGCTATTACGCAGGGTTCCTGGGGTAATTACCATATTACTCAGGGTTATGGGTGTAAATATCCCTTTTGGATTTTGGTGTTTGGATAGAGGGTTAAACTGGGGGTGGGTTAGAAGTAGGTTTGGAGTGATATGATTGTATTGAAGGTTGAAAAAGTGAATAGTTATTGTGATGTGATTGTATTGAAGTTTGGAAAAGTGAGTAAAAGTGGAGTACTTTATAATTTTTAGATGATATGATGGTATAATATATTATTTTTTGATAGGATTGATGATGTAAAATTGATTTATTTATTTTTTTAAAAAGAATAAAGTGGGGCCTAGGGGATGTGGGTAAGGGGGGTAAACTCCCCAAAGGGGAGTTTAACCCGTCACCCGAACGGCCCCTAAGTAGAGTATAATTGCGTATAAATTTGTAACGAATAGTATTTATTTCATCCAAACATATAATCCTTAAGAAAATTATGTATAACATAAGTAGAGTATTTATTAGTAAGCGTATATTTATTTAAATTACACTCACAAGAAGTTTACATAATTATTTTCCTTAAAATATTAGGAATAGTCTTTAAAAGATTTCAAAAAATTATAGAGAACTCGAGAGACAATTCATCAGTTGGAGGCATCTGTATACAACGGGAATACCATTGCCTTTATATGGACCCGACTGTACTCATCGTTTATCTCGATATACTAACATCACAAAAATTGACGAGATATTTATTTTAGAATCATTTTGCATTACATTGAAAAATGTAATGAGAAAACTGATCTATAATATATAGTATTATATCTCAATGTCATATCCAGCCATGTAATAGGATTGTTTCAATCGGGCTCTTTCTTTGATTTCTTATACATTTCTTATTAGCAACCTTAAAGTCTTTCTTTACTTATTATGTGTTTTAGTTATCCCTTTTTGAGTTAAGGATATTGTGGGAAATATTTAATTTGCCTTTGCCATGATTCTTAGACTTTACCAACCAATGCAAAACTTTTCATATGCTTTTATTTTTTTATTTTTCTTATTTCTTCTCCACTTGCTTGCTGCTTGGTTTTTCAATTTGGATCCTGTCATTGGATTGATCTTTCGTAGACAAAGGAGTATCTTTTGTATTGAATTTTTCTACTTGTTTGTCGTATGTCACCCTTGAGGTTAAAATGAGTTTCATTTTCACCATTGATCGACATGACTATTCCAATACATGTAATTTCTATGACATTAACGTGGTAAAATATTTACAAAGAAATATGATCTTTATATTGTTTGAGTATACTATTTTATGTTGGCTGCCAGTTGATGTTATAGGTCCCTATCATGATTTGATGCAAGATTCTGTTTTGGTTGTTCTAAAGGTAGATTTCGATTTTTAACAATTTACAAATATACAGTGAAATCACAAGATTTCTTTAATGTTTAGTTATCTCAATGGGTACTTATTTTTAATTTGAAATGAAACTCGGTTAGTGCTGCTTTTCCAGTGGCTGATGTAGAAATCGTTGACTGTGTTTCATGGTGCCAATTCCAATATCCGCTTCTTGATATCCACCAATGGCTACTTGGCCGCTATTATATGTTTCTCAATAAAAGGTTACCTCGAAACAATCTCAACATCAAGTCGTGGATGGGGTTTCTACCCATCTTTCTCGGATCGATAGAGAATTCGACGTGCATGTGTAGATCAATGGCCTCCGGGAAGCCATGGGTACCTTGGGCTTTAGAGAAGCCAATGATGGGTTGGTTGGAAAGTTGCGAGAGGATGGGTATGCCAGCTCCTCTCTCCTCCTCGACGGCAGCAACTTCTCCGGCCCACTCCCCAATCTCCCAGGTCTCCGCCACCTCAGGTACTCCTCGTCGGACAGAACTGCCTCTCTGACCCCATCACCTACTTGATCGATCTCGGACTATGACTATCGCGATCCCCTCCCCCAATTATCACGATCGACATTTCCCGCCCGCAACCACTACTCCCGATTGAAGCGTCATCCCCGTTGCCGAGCCCCCACCGTCAACCAAACACACGCCCTCTGTGTCCCGCGACAGCCACATAACCCCCATGTATGGCAACATGCAGGTCACCGATGCCTGCAGAAAGGTTGCAAACGACCAAACAACGCCTCTGCTACCCTACGACAGCTCGATGGACATAAATCCGAGAGTGCAACGCAGGGAGCCGCTCAATGGGATCGTTAGGTTTGTGGGGAGAGGGAGTTGTTGGGAAGGGTATTGTAGGAGATACGCTGCAAATAGAAAGGTAAACACGAAATGAACAGAGAGTAAGGAGGGTAAATATGGAATA
>JAZKJV010004959.1:0-121277 GCA_037367405.1 Ottelia alismoides
TAGTTTTGGAAGCTTAGCCAGTGTAGCTAAGTCTCCCGCTGCAAGCTTCATGAGATGTAACATGATACCATAAGCTTTTGCTTTATACTCCGGTGGGGTTATTAAATTTTCAATCCGACCCACCACTTTTTTGGAGTTCTTTTTGCATTTTTGCATTTTTTTTTTCAAGGACTTCTGTACAACATATCTACATGGTGCAGCATATAAGAAATTTCTCCTTGAGCCAGTAGACTATCCCTCTTTTGAAGCTTTATTGCAACCCACAGCTTCTGTCTTTAGCTTTCAACACCACTAGACCAAGTTGAGGTGCACTTCCTTCACTATAAGAAGAAGAGAGGTTCCGCCTAGAAGTACTACCCTCATATGCTACCCCAAGCCAAAGGAAACTGCCTCCTCACCACCTCATCCATGGAGAGCCATGTGTAAAGTGCAGGTGCAAGTTAAGCCATTGTCTCTGAGAGTCATGCGTGTGTTGTTAAGTCTCTACTTAGGCTCATCAAGATGACATATGCTCATAGCCTAGTGGACTCAAAGAATTAAGTCCTTATGGACCTGAAAAGCCTTAACCCTAAGTCCTACAAGGTTCCTCTTAAAGTTAAGTGAATTAAGATCTTTTCAAGCTCCATTTCTCAATTTAATTCCAGGCTTTGTTTAAATGTCAACTCTCATCCAGGAAAAACTATATACATATATGTACAAAAGATGCTATTTACAAATATTTTACAATCATGCAAAAATTTTTGAAAAATGTTTTGAAATCATGAATGAATGATGCATGAAGTGCAAGTTTTGCAAAAAGATATTTACAAACATTTACACAAGATTTTTGCAAACTTTTGATTTCCAAAACATTTTGAAAAAAATTTATACTATATACATAATTTTGATACAAAATATTTACACAAGCTTTACACAAAAGATTTTTGAAATCATTTTTACAAAAATACTTTGTACACTAGCTATGTATGTGCAAGAATAAAAGAAGTTTATGTTCATGAAAAAAAATTTTTTAATTTTTGTGATTTTTAGCCATTTTATTTATTAACACACTCACACAAAGTACGAGTTATGGCTAAAGTATATATGAAATATATACACACCCCCCCTATACTTAGCTCGAACGATGTCCTCAGAGTGATCAAGAGCGATGAAGAAGACATAACTCGTGCTTAGTAAAAGGGAAGTGAAAAGGAATGGCTAATAAATGAATAGAATGAGAGGAACTCGGTGGTCTCCCCCTATACTTAGGATTAACTAATCCTAAGTATAGCAAGCTGTACATGAAGGGAAAGCCGAGTGAATAATATACAGAATCTGCCCCCCCTATACTTAGGGTAAAATATCCCTAAGTATAGGCAGCAAAAACAAGGGCAGAAAGAATGAAAAGAATACTCACAGGTCCGACATCCCCCCTATACTTAGGGTAAAGTACACCCTAAGTATAGCATAATCATAAGATGAGAGACGGGATGTGGAACTAAAGAATAGAGTGATATGGACAACTGGATCTATACAGGCGGAGGAACAGTGAAAATCAGGCGTGAGATGTAAAAGATGTGAGTCAAAAGACCACATCTCACGCAAAATGAATAGCAGCAATAATAACGTCCCGCGGCTCATGATCTAGAAATGGTTTGAGCCGCTGGCCGTTCACTCGGAAGGTACTCTCAGAAGATAACTCAGATATATCAATGCTACCGTTATCGTGTACCTTTCTGACCAAATAGGGTCCTTTCCATTTGCTCTGTAGCTTCCCTGGAAATAATCTAAGCCTTGCATCAAACAGCCATACTTTCTGTCCAATCTCAAAATGCTTGTGGCTGATATGAGAATCATGCCACTCTTTGACTTTCTCCTTATAATGTAGGCTGCTTGAGAAAGCTGCATCTCTAAGCTCTTCCAAGGCGGCTAACTCTGCCCTCCTCTGGTCTCCTATACCATCTGGATCCATAAGAATATCTGTAACTGCCCAGAGTGACTTGTGCCTCAGCTCAACAGGTAGATGGCATGGCTTGCCATAAACGAGGCGAAAGGGAGATGTACCTAATGGAGTCTTGAAAGACGTCCGATATGCCCACAAGACCGAGTCCAAAAGTTGTGACCAATTCTTTCGGTCAGGGCGGACGACTTTCTGCAAAATATTCTTGATCTCCCTATTCGACACTTCAGCTAGACCATTCGTCTGTGGATGGTATGGTGTGGCAACACGATGGTCTATACTGAACTCTCTAGCAAGTGCCTTCACCTGGTCGTTGATGAAGTGAGACCCCCCATCAGAAATCAGAACTCGTGGTACCCCGAACCGCATGATGATGTGCTTCTTCAAAAATCTGCAAACTGTCTTTGCATCTGCGGCTCGGGCGGGGATAGCCTCAACCCAACGACTCACATAATCTACGGCCAACAGAATGTACTCGAATCCCTGACTCTTAGGGAATGGACCCATGAAATCGATGCCCCATGCGTCAAAAACCTCACAGAAATGAATGGGCTGCATCGGCATCATATCACGTTGTCCACAAGTGCCCATCCTCTGACAGTCAGTACACCTCTTCACGAACTCATCAGAGTCCTTGAAGAGTGTAGGCCACCACAAGCCGGATTGGAGCACTTTCTGCGCCGTTCTCCTCCCAGAATGATGTCCTCCTGCCTCAAGCTTGTGGCAGTAAGTGAGGACGCTATGGTGTTCCTCCTGAGGAATACACCGACGCCAGATGTTATCCCCTCCTTCGTGGTAAAGGATGGGATCCTCCCAGTGGTAGGACTTGGCCTTCGCAAGGAAGGTCTCAATCCTCTGCTTGGGCCAATCTTGTGGGACTTTCCCAGCAACGAGAAAGTTCATAATATCAGCATACCACGGGAGTGAGGCGATAGCAAGGATCGCCTCATCTGGGAAGGTATCACAAATGGGATCAATCTGCTCTGAATCCTCAGGCTGCTCTAATCGGGATAAATGGTCCGCCACCACATTCTTGACTCCAGGCTTATCCTTGATCTCAATGTCGAACTCCTGGAGTAGAAGGATCCATCTAGTAAGTCTGGCCTTGGCATCCTTCTTTGCCATGAGGTACCTGATGGCGGTGTGATCTGTGTACAAGGTCACTCGGGATCCAATGATATATGATCTGAATTTATCTAGGGCAAACACTACTGCTAGCATCTCCTTCTCTGTGACTGTATAATTCCGCTGGGCGGAATCCAATGTGCGGCTAGCATAGTGTATGGCAAATGGCACTCCATCCCTCCTCTGTCCTAGCACTGCCCCTACGGCAAAATCAGAGGCGTCCGTCATGATCTCGAATGGGAGAGACCAATCGGGTGGCTGAAGGACAGGAGCCTCAATAACACACTGCTGGAGAGTCTCAAAGGACGAAAGACACTTGTCATCAACACGGAACTCGGTGTCTTTCGTCAAGAGATCAGTCAACGGTCGGGCAATCTTGCTGAAGTCATGAATGAATCTCCTGTAAAAACCAACGTGCCCTAGAAATGACCGTAACTGCTTCAGATTGGACGGCGGTGTGAGTTTCCTAATGACATCGACCTTGGCCGGATCAACCTCTATGCCTCTGTTGGAGATGATGTGGCCAAGCACCGTCCCTTGAGTCACCATGAAGTGACTCTTCTCCCAAGACAGAACCAACCGGGTAGCAATACATCGCTGAAGCACTCGGTCTAGGCAGTCAAGACAGGAATCGAATCCGTCGCCGTAAACCGAGAAGTCGTCCATGAAGACCTCTAAACACTCCCCTACCATGTCCGAAAATATTGACAGCATGCATCTCTGAAAAGTCGCAGGGGCGTTACATAGCCCAAATGGCATGCGTCGAAAGGCGTAAGTACCGAAGGGACAGGTAAAGGTGGTCTTCTCCTGATCCTCAGGAGCGATGGCCACCTGATTGTAGCCCGAGTACCCATCCAGGAAGCAGTAATGGCTTTTCCCTGCCAGTCTCTCTATGATCTGATCTATAAAGGGCAGGGGGAAATGGTCCTTCTTTGTGGCCTGGTTGAGTCTCCTGTAGTCAACGCAGACCCGCCAAGAGGTGGGTACTCTTGTAGCGATCTCCTCTCCCGACTCACTGATCACAGTCGTGATGCCCGTCTTCTTGGGCACCACATGCAAGGGGCTCACCCACTTGGAGTCGGAAATGGGATAAATAAAATCTGCACTCCACCATTTTGATATTTCCTTCATGACAACCTCTCTTAGGTTGGGGTTAAGTCGCCGCTGGAACTCACGCGACGGCTTTGCCCCTTCCTCGAGATAGATATGGTGGGAGCACAACGAGGGACTAATCCCATGGAGATCTGCTACGCTCCATCCAATTGCCTTGCGGTTCTTTTCAAGAACCTCCATCAGACGGGATTCTTGTTCTTCAGTCAGATCGGCAGAGATGATGACTGGGTACATCTCAGACTCTCCCGCAAGGAATCGATACTTCAGCGAAGTAGGAAGCGGCTTCAGCTCTGGACAGCTGGGTGCTGGCAAATCTGGCTTCTGAAGAAGATGTGTGTATGCGGATAATTCTGCCAAATTTGCCTGGGAAAATGATAAAGAACTCTCACAAACTGGATCTGGAGAAGGCGGGTCCTCTATACTGTCTCTGGTCTGCTCTGCCTCTACCTCCTCCTCATCTATAGGCTCAGGTGGATCCAGATCTGGCATCTGATCATCACAATCTGCCCAATCAGATTCTGAATCCGAGGGATCTATATCAGACTCGGTGGCATCAGTACCACCGGAGAACAAGGTGGCATCAGCACCACCATAGAGCAGGGTGGCCTCAGTACCACCATCACTGGAAATCGTGTCGCGATCAAGGTCCGACTCTGCTGACTCAATAGTATCCCGAACCAGGATTGTGCTCTCCAGACTATCCTCCTCTACCATCTCTGTATCAGATGTATCCGAATATGAGAGGATGGTCTGTGCTACAGGATCTGCCCAAGCTGCCTCATCATCTGTGATCACAAAATCACAGTCCTGGTGGATGTCTGATCCTGCGTCTGTCAGCTGTTCTGAATCTGTACTGTCCTGTGAGCGGGATCTAGCTCTGGCTCTGTGGTCCTTAACCGTCTATATTTGTATACTCTCGCCTTGGACGCGAAAGAATACCCTCCCACTGTCATGGTCAGTCACCGCTTTGGCTGTGGCCAAGAACGGGCGACCGAGGATGATGGGGGAATCGGTCAACGAGTCAGGGGTCTCCATGTCCAGCACTACGAAGTCCACGGGGAATTGCAAACCCTGAATCGTGACGACAACGTCTCGCAACAACCCCTTTGGCCTCTTGACAGACCGATCAGCAAACTGAAGGTATGTCCTGCTCTGTACAAGAGTGCCCAACTCTAAGTGGTCGAGAAGGGTTGCCGGAAGAAGGTTGATCGACGATCCGCTATCTAAGAGAGTACGGTCGAACCTCTGCTCACTAATCTGACATCTGACATACGGGGCCCCTAAATCTGGCCTCTTAGTCGGCATATGGTTCTGGATCGCGTAACACGTGGCTTTGGTCAACACATGAATTTCTGCGGTCTTGTTCCTCTTCGTCCTTCTGACTGTGGTCTTATCTCTCAAGGATCGCTGAAGAAGAGGGATATGTTGCAAAGCCTCATTGAGGGTCAGCTGAATGTGAAATCGGTCTATCATGCTCTGGCTGAACTCCTCCTGCTCTCTCTTTTTTGGATCTTTTTCTTTTTTCTTCCCCTTCCCCAACTCAAGGGCTCTAGGAAAGGGGATCACAGGGTCCTTCTCAGATGAAGGACTAGGAATAGGCCTAGACGGTTCGATGACCGGATCCTCACAAACATCATTCATCACAGTGGGATCAGAAGAAACTAAACCTTTTCCTTTATTCAAATCAGAGTTCTGAGATACATTCATGCGAGGAAAGACAACATTTCTATCAGAATAAATGTTGGTGGCATCAGTACCACCTCTAGTTGGCTCTACAACTAGACGTCTTGCGGCCTCAGTACCGCGGGCTGGCTCGGCTCTGCTGGTGGCATCAGTACCACCTCCTCGATGTGGTGAAATGGCGGCCTCAGTACCGCCGGTGTGATCAGCATCTCGGGTGGCATCAGTACCACCGTCATCATGATGTGCGGCTTCAGTACCGCTCTCCTCTTCCTCATCTGGCGCTCTAGATGGATCCTCACGTTGTCGCTCAGATGAGGCGTCGCCTGCTGGTCTTCTACCGCTCCTAAGTGTGACAAAATCAGCATCAAATAAATCGGAAGATGTATCATCAAATGGGTCACTAGGAGTGGCAAATTCAATGTGAACTACCTGCTCAGATTTCCTCTTCAAGTTATTCGGATTCGGCTCGATCTGTGCAGGGATGGCGGCCTTCCCTCTCATCAGGTCCCGCATCTCCTGGCGGAACTCGTCCATCTCCCGTCTAAATGTAGCCTGCTGCTCTGTGAAGAGGCGGGCTAGATCATCCATGGCGGGGCTCTCATGGGAGCCCGACGGGTTGCCTCTCTGATAATGAGGCTGCTGGGGCTGAGAGGGGTAAGAGGAATGATGCTGCTGCTGGTGAGCCTGCTGCTCACGTCTCCAATTCTGTCCCTGCTGCTGATAGGGACGAGGTACGAAGGATGATGGCTGATGTGGCTGATATGCAGGGGGCTGCTGGTGATCTCTCTGCTGGGAGTACTGCCCTCCCTGACCGGCTGGCTGCTGCTGGGGTTGGTTGCCCCCATTCCCCCACCTGAATCCGGGATGGTCTCGTCGGATTCCAGGTTGAGGACGGTCATACCAAATCCCGTTGACATCCATCAACGGCTCTGCATCGTATGGGGCTGGAGGGAGTACATCCAGAGGCTGATCCGGCTGATATACCACCATCTGTAAGTCTGGAGATGGTGGTGACTGGTAAGAAGGCTGCTGCTGCTGGTACGGCTCCGCCTGTACAAGGTGAACTTGTCTAGGCTGCTGCAAGGAGCTGGAGCGCTGGGACGAGCTGCGGCTGCCGCCGGAATCGCCTCGCGACTGAAGACGGGGCTGAGGAGCCGTCTGTGCCTCCTGAAGACACAAGAGCTGGGTCTTCATGTCGCTCAGAGTTTGTGCCATTTGCTCCATCTGAGTTATGCCCTGGCACTGCTTCTTCTCTATGATTTCCATGCGGTCCAACTTGTTGCTGATAATCCCCATGTCCGCAGCTGCCGACTCTGCCTGTGCGGCTGCAATTGTGGACGAACTGGAAGGACCTGCATCAACCCGTGCTATCCGCTGATACTGCACGGGTCCTGGCGGCTGCTGAGCTCTCTGTGTGTACAACCGAGTCTGGGACATCACCATGTAATTTTCTGCCATCTCCTCATAGATGGCCCAGACTTGGTTGTGGTCCTTGGCAAAGTAGGACCCGCCGCAAGAAGCATTCACCAGACCCTGAAGCTCTGGTGTCATCCCACTGAAGAAGCTCTGAACTAGGTTCGGCTTGGAGATATCATGGTGTGGGCATCTATCCAGAAGCTCTCTGAACCTCTCCCATGCTTCGTGAAATTGCTCATTAGGGAGCATGGAGAAGTTGTTGATCAGGGCCCTCGCTGCATTCGTCCGCCCGAGTGGATAGTACTTGTTCAAGTACTCGGTGCGGAGCTGATCCCAGGTGTAAACAAACTTCCCTAGATGTTTCAGCCAGGCGGCTGCTCTATCTGCCAGTGAAAAAGGGAAGGCCATCATTCGAATCGTATCTTGGTCCACATGACGGTCGTGGATAGTACTGCAGATCATCAAAAACTCCTGGAGATGGAGATGGGGTTCCTCAGTGGCAAGCCCGTGAAAGTGAGGGAGCATCTGCAGGGTGTTTGGAGGGAACTTGAAATCTCCCACGATAGCAGGTACCACCACCCAATGATGCATCAGTGTAGATCCGGGGTTGTGTAGCTCCCGCATCGTTCTCGGTGGTCCTCCTCCCGCGGCGGCTGCCGCTGCGGCAGCTGCTGCTGCGGCTGCTGCCTCTGCATCAGCGTCAGGAATGTCCTCGGGCTCGCTCGGTTCTTCTCGCTCTCTTCGGAGTCGCTCCATCTCCCTCCTCATCTCTATCATGAATGCCCCCTGATCGCGTAACTGCTGTTGAACCGTCTCTAATGATGCGATCAGGGTGGAGTTGATCGCTCCCTGGTCTAAGACAAAATGTTCGGGCTGGCGATCGTCTGAACTGCCGGCTCCAGCCATAGTGACGTCTGCAAAATCAGATGAGCCCAACTCAGGTTCTGTTAAATCAATTCGTCTTTCCTCGGGCTCATGTCTCTCAGTGGCAAAAGAAAGGGGGTCGAGGGGGAACAGGGTGGACTCGAACTCGGGCCCGGAGAGCTGGTCTCGACTCTCACGGGCCAACCTAGATGATGGAGTAGCCGCGCCTGAAAGCGGTGCAGCCAGAGGCTGCCTAAGAGATCGTCTACCCATCATCTTGATCTGGCGAGTAAGGCGGATGGGATCTGGAGAAAATATGATCGCAAAGCAAACCCCTTGTTCACCAACTCAACACAATCTGAAGACCGTGAAAGTTCGGTCAATTTATCTTGTCAATTTTATTTGGTGAACACACAAGATATCAGAGCGATTACGTGACCTGCTGGGATACCCGATACTCTCTCAACCGACTGTCCCGCACAGAAGAGTCGGTAATCAGTCGAGATGAGCACCGGAGGGCTTTACCTAGTGTTCGGGTCACTCTCTCGCACAATCAAACCAAACAATGAGGGGGTTGCTCTCCCCAAGACAAATTTTTAATGTGAGTGTCTTTTAGGGTCAATAGTGTTATCCAGTCCCAATTTTTATTGTTTTTTCTTTTTAATTTTTTTCAAAATACATACAAGCGGCCTAACGGTTTTTCCGATTCTCCTGATGATTAAGCCAAACACAGGGGGAGAAGACGAAAAAGCCGATGCGCGAGAAAATCAATGATGCATGCAGAGAAAGAAATGCGTACCTTGTCTCCAGCACTCTACATGCAAGTGATCCGCGCAGAATTTAAATACAGAATTAAAACTACCTAAATGATGCAACGAGGAAAAACCGAATCCTAGATGAGAAACTTCTATTGATCGTGAAGAACAATAGTTAGCCAACCGAATCGAGTCCGGAGTCCGATCTTGGGAGTCACTCGGTGCCCGCCACAACGGGTCCTGCCAGCGCTGTATGTGACTCCTCACGGCACGTGGTCTCAAATCCAATTAAACTAACTTTTTCAGTGATTTTTATCAAGGTCCAATTACGTTCTATAGGAACAGATATTTCTATTAAGTGTTGGGCCTTAGATATCTACGTCACAATCAACCAAAAATTCCTAAATCTAGGGGCTCGAGAAAACCGCGTAAACACCGGAAAAGGCAGCTAACTATCAAAACCACGATAAAAGCCGCGAAAATCCAAATGGGTCCCCCGAGCACACCGGTGCTCGGCGAAACAGACCCGCTAAGTTTACAAGTGTCCACAAATGTCCAAGGTCCAAGTCCTAAATTATTACAAGAAATAATGTTCTCTCTCTCTCTCTGAAATAAAAATTTCTTCTCTCTCTCTCTTCCTCCTGCTTTTCTTCCCGTGCGGGTCCTCAAAAAAAATGTACTCCAAGTTCCAAGCAGTACCTCGCACAAAAATTAGAAAGAGAGAGTGTCAGAAAACAGCTATAATGTAGAGAGACAAAAATAGAAGAATGAAAACTGACTACAAAGCCGTGCTCCCCGGCAACGGCGCCATTCTGATAACAGGTCTGGACACTAGGGAATGAGGTACAAAAATCAGGTCGTTGTGACCCAAGCAATCAGACCACGTATATCAAGAAAAATAACCACTCAGAAAATATCAAATCAAACAAAACACAGAAGAGCGGTATAGCTATAGGATTAACCTGGTATAGCTCCCAGGGTCGAACACAAGGAGCACAGATTGGCTTAAAAAGCCTACGATGTAGTCAAGTTGAACTAAAACAAAGAGAACATATTTTTGTGGTTTTTATTTGTTTTTTTTATATATTTTTTAGATTTTTTTAAACAATGAGAAAATTAAAGAATGTAAATACAAGGGGACTTCAGCAATTAGTTACACACACAAAAAATGATGCAAAAATTCAAGAAAATTTGTTTTTATGTTTTAAATGTTTTTTACTGTTTTTGGTGAATTTTTGGGATTTTTCTAATGGGTAAATTATTTACTAAAAATCAAACAATGCAACAAAGAAGGGGTACTGTCCAGCAAGGTTAGAAACTCAAAAATAAAATATTTAAGAGTCTCAAACAACCCTGGAGGTAATTTTCCTATAATCTATGAAGAACAAGGAAAATTTAGGCACCCTAATTATTGTTTTTGGGTTTTTAATTTATTTATTATGATTTTTATGGGTTTTTAGAGGTTTTTCAATTTTTAAGGTTTTTAAGTGATGAAAAGTAGCCAAAATTGGTTAGAAAATCAATCAGCAAGCAAGAAACACTATCTAATTTTTTTTAGAATTTTTAAAGGTGATTTTATATTTTTTTGGTATTTTTAAAGTCAAACAGTGTCAAAAATATGTGTTTTTGAATTTTTAAAAATAATAAATGAAATCCAAAATGTCCCCAAAAATCATAGAAATTCCTACACCATGGCAGGAGCCATGTGTCAAAATTTCATTAGATTTGGAGGTGGTTTGATATTTATTCAAAAAAATAAAGGTGGGGCACTGTGCACAGGGACCTAAGTGCAAATACCCAAAGATCTGGGGGCCTTGGTGCAAAATACCCAGCAAGTCACGCGCTTCGCGCGTGGCTGAGGCACACAGGGACTGATTTGTAACAAAAACCAAGTCCTAGGGGTTTTTGATAACACGTATCAAAACCCCAGGGGCAAGGTTGCAAAAAGCCCAAGAAATAACGCACATGCACAATAAACAACACTCACAGGGGCATATTTGCAATTATTTAAAAATATTTATGCATTCCATAACATTCCAGAACTACAGGGCTAAAGATGCAAATAACCCAACAAGACACGTGACGAAGCACGTGGGTCTCTACTGGCAGGGGTATAATTGCAAATAAAATTAAGCGCGAGGGTCTCTATGCAAATATCCCAGAAAATAAACAACGTGAATTAAAAGTTACAGGACTAAACTGAAATAAACAAACTACGAAGGGGCCCTATGATATTTACCCCTTTATTAATGAAGCGTTGGATGCGCGCCACGTGTAGATCGAACGGCTGCGGCTGGTGGGCGCTCCAGATGGCTCCTCCTCTGATCGGACGGTACTGGTAGCTCCAAGGATGGACGGCCAAGATCTGAACTGGAGCGAGGAGGACGATCGGACGGCGATGGAGGGTCCTCGAAGAACTGATGGCCGGCGAACTTCGCCGGCCTCGTGAAGGCGTCTCCTCTCTCCTCTGCTGCGCCTGAAGGTCGGAGAAGCTCCGGCGTGAAGTTCCGCAGCTGCTACTGGTCTCCGGTGGTCAAACCGAGCTCCGAGGAGCTCGAGCAAGGACGGCGGAGAAGAAGCTCCTGGCTTGAAGTTGGGGGGCCTCAGACGCCTCCCTTTGGACCTGCAAAAGAGTTCAGAAGCTTCACGGGTCGAGGGCAAAGTGCCTCGACCCAAGAAGGCGGGGTGAAGGTGGACGGCGCGGCGTGGCGAAAGAGCTCCGGCGAAGCGACGGCGAGGGAACTCGAATCCCAGATCCTGTGCGATCTGGGTTGTGCGAATGGGTGAAGAAGGTGCGTGGGAACACGGTGAAGGTGATGGTCGGGTCGGATGATCGAGATGAAACGTGAGATGGTCGGAATCAGGGAAATGGGTCGGAGATGAGAATTGGGCGAAATCGAAAATTACGCTAACTAGAAGGTCTAATCGGCTACCTGATGGATGCTGTAGACTATGCTGGAGCGTGGCTATCTCCGGGTCGTAGCTTCGAAGGGCGTCAAGGCCTGAAGCTCGATGCTCAACGCCGGCGGCGGAGCAAGGACGGCGAAGTACGCCGGATCGATGGATACGCTTCCTCACCTCACTGCAACAAGGGCTGACGCTCGCTGTCACTCTTGCGGAGCCAATGGAGGTCACGGGGAAGGAAGAGAAGGGCCAAAGATGCGGCGCGGAGGCGGCGGAGGGGAAGAATATATAGAGTGACCGGGCGATTAGGGTTGAGGGTGGACAGCGATGGAAAGCTCCGATTTCGTGGCGAAGGATCCGGCGAGGGAGAGGGATGAATGGCGAAGAATCCGGGCGCGGGGGTTGAGTGGGTGACAGCCTGGAGCGCGTGGGAAAAGTCGGGGAAGAAGGCGCGGCACGCGACTTCCAGAAAAGGAAGGAGGTCGCGGGGGAGTTGACCGGGGTCAACATTCCCCCGTGGACCAACCAGAAGCTGCCACGTGTGCCCGGTTTTTGTTTTATTATTTTAGGGTAGAAATAGGTCGAATTAAAAAAAACTTAAAACATGAAATATTTTTCTTTTATTTTTTTCTATTTTTTGGTGATTTTTAATTAATTTTTGGAAATAAAAATAGGTTAGCTCTATATATAGGTATTTGTACACTATATGGATTTTTATTTTTGATTTTTATTTGTTATTTTTAGGTGTTTTTATGCTAATTTTGTATTTTATTTATTTACAAGATAAAATATGGAATAAAAGAATATTTTTATTTGATTTTTATCACTTATATACAAGGGTGAAATAAATGGTTGAATATATACATATGCATGGTATTTATACAATGTATTTTTGTATTTTTCATTTTGTAATTTTTATTTGATTTTTGTTTTGTTTCTTTTTCTTTTATATATTTACAAAATATGCCATAGAATATTCACAAAAAGTTTAGAAAATAAATGAATTTATTTACAGGTCTAAAATAAATACAAGATGTGGTTTATGCACATGATGAAAGAAGGGTATTTTTGAATTTTTGATTTTTATCTTTTTATTTTGTTTTTAATAAAATATACACAATATGTACAAGCATATTTTTGGGTGAGGAAAATATATAGTTTTATGTATTTACAAATATATACACATGAGCTCCTATCTCCCTCTACTTTGGCTTTTATGCGGTCAGGCCCATGCTGAGCCCTCCCTTGGGTTAGGTTGCTCAATATTTATTCTAAATATTTCCCTCTTTTTCTTTTTGCTCTTTATTCTTTTATTTTGTGCACAAAAACATGCTAATTATAGGTTTTTACACAATGCATGCTTTTGGTATTTATTTGTATTTACACATATCTACATGTATTTGCAAAGGTTTTTGTAGCTAAAATAATAGAATAAAGAGTGATGAATGGGTATTCATCACGGAGCACGCGCACGCGTGCATGTGTGGTCCTCCATTCCTCCTCTCTAATATTGCTACAAGAGCTTGGAGTGTGAACTCGTATTTAAGTCCACCAAAAGTTTAGAAATCTAAGGTATGGTACTAAACTTCCACCCAAACTTTCGCATATTTCAAATTTAGGAATTCTCAACTTTCCCTCCAAACCATTTGATTTCCTAATTGAAACCAAATTAACTTCAATTTTAATTATATAGACTTTTCAATTAAAATGTAATTACAGTTCTTAATACAACATCATCTTCGTGGATCTCTCCCCTCTCACCACAATAAACACCATTATCAAACTGAGTTGCCCACTAAATCAGATAAGTTATAATGACTCATCGCATGGCATGTACTAAAGTGGAGAGAAGTGCGTGAAATGTTGCAAACTAAACACTTTTACATAAATATATATAAAATCGAGTGAAATCTTTTACTATTGAATTTGGAAATAACTTACAACTATTCGGTGAACGAACTATGATTTGTTGAAAGATCTATCCAAATGTGTTTTATTATACTCAAAGTGTTTTCATTAATGAACAAATATGCTTAAAATTAATATCTATAACCCACACTAATAGTGGGTTTTTCTCCTTTTCATCCTAAAACTAACACGTGGCAAGCTCCCCTCAGCTTCTCCCATTCTACTATCAATATACCCCCCCTCCCCGCACTCTTTCTCTCCCCTCAATTCCTTACACCCTACGTTACTCCCCCTCTCTCTCCACTCTCTCTCCTCTCCATCCCCCCCCCCACTCTCAAACGCCCCCATTTGGCATCTCTCTCCCCTTCTCTCCTCTAACTCCCCCCTCTCCCTCTTTCTCCCTCTCTCCACTCACTATCTCTCTCCCTTTCTAATCTTTTACTCTCTCTCCTCTAATATGTATGCTAAATTTAAATTTACAAATAATATACATTTCTTTATATTTATTATATTAATATATATTAGTTATATTTAATGAATTAAAAAAATATAAATCTCATATTACAACCTTTTCCAAACTTAATAATTTATTCAAATTCATATTTTGTAGTTAATATGGATAAAAACACACACACATATACATATTATTTTAAAATTAAATCATATTTATATGTGATACAAAAATTGTGAAATAAAATAATAATTTAAAAATAGTTTAAAACAAAATTAATTGTAAAATATAGTACTAAATAAAAAAAATTAAATCAAACTTAAATTTGCATATATAAATCTTATAATAAAGCAATAAAAAATATAATTTGAAAATAATTTCAAATTGATGTTTAATTTATTATGTAATACAAATAATTCAACAAATAATAAAAATAAATTTAACTTACGAATAAGATAATGATAAAATTATACTATGTAAATAGTTTGTTAATAAAAATTTTAAAAAATAATCTAAAATTTAACAATAGTGAAAAAAATTAAATATAATACATATATAACTAATTTTTTCCTCATATTTTTTAAAATTGGGGTGACAAATAAATATTAGATTTCATTTTAAATATATCCATCAATAGAATGGATCTGAAATCTTTTCACATTATTTCTTATACGTTTTATATGACTATGGGTTACTAAATTATATTTTGGCATTCATAGATCCATTGTTTACGGTATAAATAATAACTTAATTTAAACTAATATCGAATATATAAACTATATTAAGAAAAAAATAATTAATATTTCTATCATAATGATGTCAGTAAGTATAAATTCAAATAACAATTTAATCCATTAATTTTTTTGTAAAATCTATTTAAAATTCTTTATCAAATATATAAATACGTTAACATAATATTTATAAATATACAAGTTATATGATTTTTTACATTTTTTTAAAATAGTGGCATGTATGTATTGTGTTTTATTTTTTAATATAATTTGTAAATATGATTAAATTGAAAACTTAATTTAATTTTTAGTAAAAAATCAAATTTTATAGAATAAATATTACCATGTTAAGAAAATATATGTCACTTTTTATCTCTCCTTTTTTACCAACACTCTCATCTTTCTTAGAGTTACAATTTTCTTTTGAACTTAATAATTTATTTAAATTCAAATTTTATAATAAATATAGGTAAAATCTCATGTAGATATTTTATTATTGTAATAAAACAAATACATCGCTTTTTATCTCTCTATTTTTTACCCTCTCCCCTCTTTCTCTCTCCATTTTTTTCTAAAACTAGTAGTTTATTCAAATTCAAATTTTATAATCGATGTGGGTAAAAACCCATGTAGACATTTTATTAATGTACTAAAATTTAATTATACTTATATACAAGGTTAAAATTGTGGAATATAATACTAATTTAAAATAACTTAAACAAACTTAATTGTGAAATACAATACTAATTAAAAAATAATTTAAAACAAACTTAAATTTGTAGATATAAATTTATAATAAGTAATCAAAAATATAATTTGAAAATAATATCAAATTTTTGCTTAAGTTATTATGTAATACAAATAATTCAATAAATAATAAAATTAAAAATTAACTTATGCATATGATAATGATAGAATTAAACTTGTATCAATAGTTTATTAATTAAAATTTTCAGAAAGAATATAAAATTATATGATAGTAAAAAATTGAAATGTAACTGGATTTGCATTTTTCCTCATCTTCTTTGCATTAGAGTGATATATAATTATTAGTTTTTATTTTGATTATATCCATTAATCAATTGGATTTGGAATCAAATTATTTCTTATAAATTTTATATATCTATGGATTACTAAAGTATATTCTGGTAATCATGGATTGATTAATTATAGTATAAACAATAACTTAGTTAAAACTAATATTGATATATATATATATCAAGAAAAAAATTAATGAGTATTTTTATTATAATAATTTCAATAAAAGTATAAATTCAAATAATAATTTAATCTGTTAATTTTTTAGTAAAATCTATTTAAAATTCTTAATCAAGTATAAAAACATGTTAATATAATAGTTTATAAATATACAAGTTATATGAATTTTTCTCTTATAATTTTTTTTATTATTTTTAGTTACTTTCTTTCTATTGTTTTATTATTTAACGCTAGCAATTCCTGTATAGATTGCTAGCTTCACTTTTTGACTTGATGCATATTCACACTTTCTTGCGCCCATTATTTGCTTCCCATAAATTTTACTTGAACTATACATATGAGTTCAATACAGTTCTATCTTAAAAATCACATCTATAACATGCATTCTTACTAATTATGTTATTAAATTTATTTACCATTAAACTGTGTAGTATTTATAAAATTTCACCAATGCCATTTGATCCCGCCGCAAAGCGCGGGTATGTTACCTAGTTATATAATATTAATCAGATAATTAGTTTGTGCTACCAGCACCATGATGCAAGCATTGCTTACATTGAAAGAAAAAAAATATATATCTTAGGATAAAGATCAGACGAACTGATGTGTTCAAATCTACTGACGTTGCCACCAAGACAAAGCATCGTTAAAGCATCTTTTCTTTATTCTATTGTAACGTTCCATGTTTAAGTCCTCGGTCCGTTATCGAGAAAAATTGACCATGATAACTTGTTGAGTTCGGACTTAAATGGACCCGTTGACAACTACCATAGATGCTTAAGCCCGAGTTGTCAAGTAGTAATCCCCACCACTTGTAAACCACACCCACACTTCATGAGTTTTAGATATGGTACTATGTTTGAGGGGTATGGGTGTTACAATCTCTCCCACTTATATTCGCAACGTCCTCGTTGCGACATGACCCATCACTTATTCCCAGTGACAGTGGCGGTTGCATGCTCCAAGTAGCCATTTCCTTCTATCTCTTTATAGGGGTGGCTCCACTTCTCGAGTAGCCCTTTCCACTCAAATACCAAATGGATCCGTTGACAACTACCCAAAATACTTAAGCTCAAGTTATCAAGTAGTAATCTCTACTACTTATAAACCACTCCCACACTTCATAAGTTTTAGATGTGACGTTATGTTTTGGGGTATGGGTGTTACAACCTCCTCCACTTATATTCGCAACGTCCTCGTTGCGACATGGCCCATAACTTATTCTCAATGACAGTGGTGGCTACACGCTCCGAGTAGCCATTTTTTCCTACCTCTTTTTAGGGATGGCTCCACCTCTCGGGCAACCCTTTCCACTATCACAGGGAAATTGGCTCTGATACCATTTGTAACGTCATGGGCTTAGGTCCCCGATCTGTTATCAAGGAAAACTGACACTGACAACTTGTTGGGTTCGGACTCAAATGGACCCGTTGACAACCACCCAAGATGCTTAAGTCCAAGTTGTCAAGTAGTAATCCCCACCACTTATAAACCATACCCACACTTCATGAGTTTTAGATGTGCTATTATGTTTGAGAGGTATGGGTGTTACATCTATTAAGTCATTTTATAACAAAGAAAGAATACTTATATTTGTATAGTAAACAACATTTAAAGCAACACACACATATACTTTTACTTATTGTTATACATATCCATACATCTAGTATACACTTAGTGAACTTAAATGTCATATACATGGGTTACTGTAGCATTGGTGCATGATCTAATACATTGGTACAAATAGGTTATATGCACGGATACATTCGTTTTGGTGTACTAGTTCACACCTTGACAGGTTCAAATTCAAGTCTCACACTTATTATTGCGTCGATACATATCCATGTACATCGGTATTTTTTTAGTGCTAGTCGTTTTGAACTTAATCGTTTTAGAATAGTGGTAGCACTTGTATACATTTGTGTACACACTGACACTAGTCGATAAACATCTTTTGCAGCATGCTATTGCATTGATGCACCGGTAGACATGTTATGCATGCACTGGCACACTAGGGAGTTAAAATGTCCTTTCAGTCATTTTTGCGTTAAAAATTTTACTCATTACTATTCTAAGGAACCCTTAAGTTTATAAAAAGACCATATACTCTATCCTTGAAATATATGACAAGACCACAACTTCTCTACTCTACTATATTGTCTCTACTCTTATGAAAACTTGTGTGCATTGCAAATAAGATTTAGTCAAATTCAACTTGTTCATGTGGTGTGAAACAATGAAGTATTGAAAAACTTTAGGAGAGATGGCAATAGGAAATTGGTTTGCATTTATGCATCCATATCAGCCCCAATGGTCTCCATTTCAATGATGCCCCCAGACATCTTGAGCACATATTTTCGAACTACATTCATTCGAACATCTTGTAGAGAAGTATGTCTTTCATCAAGTTATACTTTTGAGTGCGGTTCGCATCATAAAATATCTTCTTCTTCAAATTCGATAAGATGTCCTGAGAAGATGCAATATCTATATCTTGCTTCTGAAGCATATCAGATAATGAGCCCAGAATGTAGCAACAAGTAAGCGAATGATTGTTGTCTTACATTTTATTGAAATCTCAGGCATCCTTGATTTGTCGGTCTTCATACTTGACAAAGGAGAGCACATACAATGTAGTACTCTACCACAAATATGACTTCCAAATTACGTATCCAATCTGAGTAATTTGGTCTTGTTAATTGATTGATTAAAGGGGAGAAGGTGTGCCCTCCTTGCGGGGTTGCAGGGACAGTGCCCCGATCCCAAAAAGACTATTTTATTTGGGTATTCTGATCCATTTGCATGTGGGATCTCTCTGTATAGAAAGTAGCTTATAAACTCCCTCGGGTTAAGGCTTATGTATCCTATGTATTTTTCTCTTCTTCGTAAATCGTGAAATCAATCGATGTCGCCTAAGGAGATATTCTAGTTACGGGTGAACCTTGTAAATTTGCATGCACGTGATTTTCTTATATGTGTTTGTTAGTGTTTTCTTACGATATTCATGACAATATATGTGCAAGTAAGTACGTGTATATGGATGTATGTATGCATGCAGGCATGCATATATGTACGTACGTATGAATGTGTGTATGTATGTTGGGAGGGGGTGTCTAATAAGCTTAGAGTTCATTGGGATTGTAATAAGCATACACATTTTTACAAGTGTTTACAATATTTTGAGAAAAATGATTTTAAAAATATTATATTTACTCTTCCTATTGATAGTATTTTTTATACAAAATGATTGTAATAAGCATACAAAATGATTGTATCAATTATCTATGTTATAGATGTCTTATCTATTTCTACAAATAATCATTTCATGATAATTTAACGTTTGCATTTTGTGAAAATGATCATTACCCATAAAAATACGATATAGAATTTGTAAAATAGAAACATTTTGTTCAAAAATGATTGTAACAACTTGCAAAAATGAAGATGCTCGTTGCAATTCTAACGAGCTCCGGAAAAGTCCCCCACATTAGTGTGTGTCTGTAAACTTAACCCAAACCTCGACCTTCTTTTATTGTGATCCAAGGTTGACAAAAAAGCTGAATAATTCACATGGAATCCAAGGTTGACAAAAGTTGAATAATTCAAACAGAATAAGTTGGAGGGATATAGTATAAGAGGGAACAACTATTCATGAGACATGTTTGATTTGTGAAATTTGTCCGAGAGTTACGAGTATCATACGGTGAAATTATTTCTTAATAAAAATTTTATCGTTGTTAGGGAGAATGCTTCATGCAGTAAAAGCTACTACGAGAAATAGATAAGTCTAAACAGAGATAATTGGTCGTCAAGGAGGAGGGATATTCCGAAGGATAAGCAAACGTTTGTCCTCAGATAATTCCTCGTTGCAAGCCGTTTGTTCTGCGATCGAACAGAGAGGTGATAAGAAGAGGTTCCTTCAGAATTTATCTGCTAATGATGCTTATACCGTTACCATGGACGATTAAAGGAGGTTCCACGGTTCGGTTTTGAATCTGTAATATCCATACCTTCAAACATAGTCCTACTTTTAAAACTCATAAAGTGTAAGTACGGTCTATAAGTGGTGGGGATTACTATTTGACAATTTAAGTTTAAGTATTTTTTGTAGTTGACAACGGATCCATTTGGACTCGAATCCAACAAGTTGTCATGACCAGTTTTCCTCGTTAACGGACCTGGGACGTTGCAAATGGTATCAGAGCAGGTTCCCTCTAATAGTGGAAAGAGTTATCCGAAGAGACCTAATCCGAGGACGTGCAGCCGCCACGATCACTGGAGATAAGTGATGGGTTATGTCGCAACAAGGACGTTGCGATATAAATAGGGGAGGTTGTAACACTCATACCCTTAAACATAGTCTCACATCTAAAACTCATGAAGTGTGAGTGTGGTTTATAAGTAGTGGGGATTACTATTTGGCATTTTGGGTGATTGACAATTGATTTATTTGAACTCGAACCCAACGAGTTGTCATGATCAGTTTTCCTCGATAACCAGTGACGGAGAGAGGGGGCGGGTGGGAGCTTGGCTCCCGGCTCTCAATGATACCATGTATACATGTGTATAAATATAGCACATATATAATCTAAATACATTATTTAGTAAATAACATATATATGCTATATATGATAGCCCCCCAGGAATGAAAACAGATCGGATATGCCTATTCCCATATCTGTATTCGCTTCATCTCTTTTGAATACAAATACAGGTACGGATATGATTCAGATACATATTAAGGAAATTATATCCTTAAAATTACGAATATGGATCCGAATCGGATATTTATCGAAGGCAGATCAACTAAAGATCGGACCCGAATTTAGATCGAATAAAGATCGGACCTGAATACGAATTAAATAAAGAGTGAAATCAAAATATGAATTCAATAAACACGAAATCCGAATACGGATCAAATAAATATCACATACGAATACGATTTGAATTTTTTATCAAAGTTCGTAATGATTTTAAAAATAATAATGAAATATACACAAGTTGTATCATGACAAAAAGTGAGCGTTGAGATGACATGCATTCTTGACGGAAAGTAAAAAGAGGAATAAGGTCCATAACTTTTGTTTGTGCACATCCCAAACAAACGAAAGTTTATTAATATCATTAATATATTGAATTATATAATATATAATACTTATATGATAACACAGGGTTGTGGCTTATATTAAAATAACTAATATATAATAATATTAAATATTGTATCGGATATCCAGATCTGAATTCAGATATTCAAGCCATTACCATATCTGTATCTGTATTCGAAAAATTTTTACAATCCATATCCATATTTGATTCGTATTTAATTAATATTCAGATACGTATCCGATAATTTTTTGAATACGATAAACGGATACTCGGATATATCCGTATTCATTTTCATCCTTGTCCCCATATCTCAACAAAAAAATAATATAGGATCAAAATACAATATTAATGATTAAAATTATTTACATGTATATAATTGAATAGTGGTATATCCATATATGTCCATCATCGTATCTATTTTTAAACGGTCACTGGATATGTATTTTAATTTAGTATATAGACACAAATAAGGATGTTTAATTTTATTTTCTTTGCGGATACATATATGAATGAGGACATTTCTTCCATTTTTTATCTGAAAACAAATATGGTTTCATATCTTCTGGTGTACACAAACATAGTTTATTTGTATTATCAACTATATATGTGTATATCTTATTAATATATAAATATATATCAATTTATTTAGACTTGTATCAAAATATGACCCACTATTACATGTGATTCAATCTATAATTTTGAATTTTTGGAAACAAATTCACAAGAAATAAGCCAAATTACAACACATCTGTTGTAACTCGCGTTACAATAGAGGATCTACTCCCTATATATTAATAACTAATATGACATGGTAAATTAGATAAATAATGTCTAAATAATTTTGGCCCTTAATGAGAAAATTCCCACTTCGGACCGAAAACCTAAGTTTAAGACGTTACGGGAATCTCCATGGAGCATCAGCGGGTTCAGAGTGCTGTAACACGGGTTCACGGTTTTGGTGGGCCGAGCAGACCTCAGCTGTTGCAGCAACTCTGTCGGCATCAGCAGACTATGAGGATTTTGGAGACTTCAATTTCCAATTGGGTAATGGCAGAGGGTGAGATCACACGTAGGATTTGGATGATGATAAAGTGGATGAGACGCCCCTCCTCCTCCACAAAAATCTGGACCGCACAAATCCACATTTAAAAATCCCATCAGCTCCCTATCCCTTTGCCATAACCTTATCCTCTCTCAACTCTCGCTCTCACTCTCAGCTCTCTCCTCGGCTCCATGGCTTCCTCTATGCTACTGCCCTCAGGCTGCCTTCTCCCATGAAGCCCAACACTCTGGTACTCACTTCCTCCTCTCCACGTTTCTTGTTCATTCCGTTGCGTAGTCAAATGAGTACTAGTTTACGCGGCGAATGAGCAGGAATGTCGAAGCTAGTCAATTGGCTGCATTACGCCTCTCAAGTTTATCAAGCCATAGTTTTCATGGCGTCTGGATTAGGAATTAGAAGCTACCCAAATCAGTTTGTCTGCATTATGCTACTTGCGCTTATGGCTTATTGAATCGTAGTTTTCGTAGGTTTACTCCAGAGTAATCTGCCGAATTTGTTTTAAACCCGGGAGGATAATCCGGGAATAACCCAACAAGAGAATGATATATAGTCTGTAAAATCTTGTGAAGAACAGAAAAGAGATGGAACATAATAATGTGAAGAAACAGAAAGAGATGAACATAATAAGTTCAGCTTTTGTGTTGATTGTGGATTAGAAAATAATGAAAAACCATAGACAATATTGGAAAGTAGATGCATGGAGGAGTGGTATTTAATTAGAAAATAAAAATGATACTGAAAGTCTGTCGTTACTATTTGGATATTTAATTATTTTCTCACATGTCTTCTTTATTCCTCTCCGTCAGCTAGCTTATCTATTTTTTTCATTGTTCTTAATTCTCAATCAATGTTACTTTACCATAATCCCTTTCTCGTCTCAATCCCCTTTAAACCATTTAGCCAATGGCAAGAATACTTCAACTAAAATATCAAGCAATGATCCAGTAGAGGTAATACCCCTAGACTGTAAATCATTCACAATAGGATGTTTGAGAAGGCGTTTCTATATCGTGTATAGTGTTGCATATTATAACCCAACGAAAACTATTGATTAAAAACTAAATTTTCGATTTAACAAACTGCAGGGTGCATGCAATTTGAAGTTGGCCTCTCCAGTTGCCCTGAGGACCGCGGTTCGCGTGCGTAGATCCTCTCGTCTGGAAGTTTGTTGCGCGGTACCATCGTATTTCTTGTTTAGAATTAAAATCTGGCTTAATTAACATGACCATGGCTACATTCATATCTTGATCAAATAATGCAGGCCAAGGCCGAGACAGTGGAAAGGGTTGCAGAGATTGTCAAGAAGACCCTGGCACTACCTGAGGGCACGGAAGTTACTGCGGGATCTAAGTTCGCAGATCTCGGTGCCGATTCCCTCGATACCGTAAGTCTTACTGTCATCCATGGAAAAACATGCGACTTTTGTCATTCAGCTTGCGCGGTTGTCCTAGAGTTTTTTTGAGAGTGTGTAGACATTTTGTGCAGGTGGAGATTGTGATGGCAATTGAGGAGAATTTCGATGTAAGTGTTGAGGAAGAGAGCTCCCAGAATATCGCCACCGTGCAAGATGTAGCTGAACTGATTGAAGAACTCGTACAGAAAAAGACTGCTGCCGTTTAGAATGAAAGATCACTGTTGCACGTCCGTGTTTTCAGATTTCTGTGGATGTTTGATTTTGTGGGGAGGGGGCTTGAGAGTTAGGTAGGTCGATTTTTGTTTCGCGGGGATTTTGTGCATTGTATGAACTGATGGTTTTGCCTTTTGTTTTGGGTTTGAACTTTTCATTTGGACATGTTTTTTCGAATATTATTTATTGCATATAAGCCGTAATGGCCAAAGGAACTATAGAGTTCTTCCCCAGCTACTACTTTCCTAACAGATTTTGTTTTTTCTTACTTGCAATCACAAATTTTAGATTTTTTAAAGGTAGCTTCTTTGAGCCCATCTTTTTCATACTGATACATTATATTTTCCATAATTTGTGTAAAGATGGTTACAATCCATTGTCGATGAGATTGGTCAGTTAGAATTGTTGTCAGTGGACATACATATCTTGGTGATGGATCCATGTTCTTCTATCTTTATGGATATTGCCTGATCATCCTCCTTTTTGTAACGTATTAGACCTAGACATGAGTTGTTAACGATGAAAATGAGCCACAACAATTAATTAGATTAAACTCAATTGGATTCTTTGACAACCATCCAGAATAGTAAAGTTCAAATTATCCAGTGATCTCGACTTCTTATAACATCTTCTCACACTATGGTATTCTAGGTGATGCTTTCTTTGGAGTCAGGCTATCTACGAGAGAAAGGAAAGACTAAGGCCATATTTGTTGGTGAGTGTTAGGGTTTCTTCCTTCCATCACCTTCCATCTAGGAGGTGATAATAATCAAATGTTCATCCCCAAGTCACGTGCTCCACACATGGCATATCAAAATGTAGCTTAAAGATTGAACATCCAACTCACACTATTGAGCACACAACTTAAGATGAGATAAGCAATGAATGAAGAAAATTGTGAAAGCTATATTAATAGCAGAGGACTCCGACTCAAGAGAATACAAACACGAGTCCATGATAGCTTATCCCTCAACATCAATCAAGGCAAAAGCCACATTAGCTACAAAAGTTCAACAACTGATGAACTACATTTAATAGTCGTATTTTATCGTAGTACAGGAGGTGAAAATGGATCATACAGAACCCACACTTTTTACATGTGGATAATTTTAACTTGGTAAGTATACCAATGTTGAACACAGAGACATGAGCTATCTTCTTTATTAATAAGATAATCACATTACTTGAGTGATTAATTCATCTATCTAGGTCAACAAACAAAAAATGCACATTATAATGTGATGCATGATGCATGAACAGAATGAATGAAAAGGGTGTAATTTTTATTTGGAATTTTATGCAGGTTAAAACATTGATAATATGCAACATAATGTTACGTAATGATCTAAAATGCATATATGTACTAATGCACAAATAATCCCCTTAAATTAATTAGATGATTAATCAAGAAATTAAGAATAGATTCAATACCAGTAGCATTTGATACATCAAAATTAGAACTAATTTCATGTAATGGCATTCAAATGCTCAATCAAGTGACATTGAGCATATCTTGAAGTGTCAAATTAACAAATTAAGAATGCCATCATATAGAGCATTAAATAAGCAAAATAATGTAATTGAAATCATTAAAATCAGAGTTCATATGCCCAAGTTATAAGTGTTTTAGTCCAGGGGCATAAATGAAAGGAAAGCACAGAAAAAATATTTACAAAATATTACAAACATGCCCCTAGAGGGGCATTTTTGTAATATTTTAAATAAGTGGGGATCCATTGCAATTAACCTAGGTACGCATGTAAAACACATGCACCTAGACCCATTTGTAAATCTAGAGAAGTTGCGGGGCATCATTGTAAAATTCATGGGCAGATACGAGCATGTACATGGACAGAGGCTCGGGTGGAGGCTTGAGCCGTTACAAAGAGCTCGAGCAAACTTTGGGCGAGGCTCGGTCCAACCGAGACACCGTTCCTCAAGCGAGTGGTGTGGCTGGTCATGGACCATTGGATGAACACCTGAGAGGTGTCATCCAAAGAAATCTATAGCTTCTGGCTCTTCTTTCTACGCTCGGTGATGGCACAATTAGAGCTTTGATGAGGTTGTTAGAGCTCTATCATGCTCCTCTATGCATGTTGATGATCTGAGAAGACTCCTAGATGGCTGGAGAGGAGGTTCTGATGGAAGAGGAGGCAAAGGATCCTGTAGAAGTGGTGGTAAAATCTCTCTCATCGGCGGCGGAGCTCCGCACGAAATCTTACCAATGAAGACTTTAGACCTACATAAGGGTTAGATGTGAATAGATGAAGCATGTGTGGTGCATGATGAGGTGAATGGAGGGTAACGTAGCAGAGAAAAGGGTCACCCTAATTGGGTTCTTCTCCGACTCATCGAAGAAGAATGACTGGAGTGGGGGGTCTAACAGAGAGAGAAAGAGAGAGAGAGAGAGAGAGAGAGAGAGAGAGAGTGTGTGTGTGTGTGTGTGTGTGTGCGCGCGCGCGCGCGCGTGCGTGTGTTTGTGATCGGTACACCACGCGAGGATCATGGGTTGATGAATCTGCATTTCATCATCTTTATTCATTTATTTTAGCTTAAAATACCTTATAAAATACATGTAAATGGTAATACATCTCTCCTTTTACTAACCCTATATCTTGTGTAAATATTGCATATTTATCACTATTTTAACCTAAAATAAATAAATAATAGAAAAAATAAAGAAAACCAAAGACTTTATATATGAAATAAATATAGTCTTACTCCAATCCTGAGAAACAGTCAAGGCTTGACCTGATCGATAAGGAATAAAGTAATTGGAGATAAGGCCTAATCACCAAAATAATCAAGATTCTCATCTATGTATAGTCATCACTTGTATATCACTATATCTATTACATATTTTATACACTAATTTATCCATCACCAAACTCACTCCAAATTAAATTGTTTTCTTCTTGGAGCTTATACATAAAAATAACTTGTAAATATTAAATGTAATTGTAAGAAGAATTGTTCTATAGTTTATAAATAACAACACTTTGAAAAAATTGCAAAGCTCAACGTGTTAGATCAATATCTTTTCCGTAAAAACTTAAAATAAAGCAAACTCATTTTATTGTACTCATAATTAAATAATCTTTAAAATAGAAAGTGGTTTTATAAAAATTGGAGTTAAGATGTGAAATGTGGCTTTTTTAGTGATGTTGTATATTATACCTATGTATATTATGTATGCATATTTATTTTTCTTATATTTTTGTATATATTGTATTTTTAACTATTTGTATATATTGTATATGATTTATACAAATAAAAATCACAAAATCAGAAATAAATAAAATCATGTATGTATATATATATTATGTAACACTATGTATATTATAAAATTCCCTTATTTATTTATCCTAATAAATTATTCCATAAAATAAAATAAAAATATCATTAAAATCCTTGTAAAAGATTGTAAAATAATAAATTACTAAATTATATGTATATTTGTAAAATTCAAAATATTAAAAATTATAGTGTTGTATGTGTGTGTGTGTGTGTGTTTGTGTGTGTACCTATGAATAAAATGTGTTATTTATCTTTACCTATGTTTATAATATATTTAATCCATGAAAAACCACCATAAATTGGCTAACCTAATTACTAACATTTTATTTTCAAAACTTTTTAAATTTAATTTATTTTTTATTTTATTTTTGATTTATTTCATTTTTAGTTTTTTTTGTCGTCTGGCGTCCTTTGTCCTATAGCAAACTCGGCTATGATTGGTTGAGACTGGATCTATTGACTCGGTTCAACTCCCCAATCTACGGTTGTCCCCCATGTATTTCACTCACCGTCCTAATTTCTCCATTTTCTCTCGGTCCATCCATCGCTTAACTCCTCCCTATTTCTTTTCCAGTTCGTTAGCACTAAGAATTTTATATGAATTTCCTTTCCATTTTTACCATATTTGAAAATTACAAAAATCTCGCTTTCCTTACATTTTCCTTTTATTCCTTCATTTATTTGGTTTTCTTTTTTAAAAAATATAAAAAAATCAAAAAAAAACTAAAAATCATACAATTATAAAATCAAAAAACAATAAAAATATAAAAAAATAAAAATTCATATAATAATTAAAAAGATAAAAAATCCATAAAAACCAAGTCTTTGATTTCATTTATTTGTTATTGATTTAAATAGCCCTCAGGATTTGTAGCCTCCCTGAGTTCAATCATGTACACTATATAGTTAAATAAACAGCGAAAATTCTCTTGCTTACATTTCTTTTATTTTTGGCTTGAGAATTAAATAAATTTTCGTTGAGGGATATTTAGGGTTGCATCTACATTTGATAACTCAATTACATTAAATCCCTGAAAATCCTTCATTCAACAAATGGAAATGGTGTCGTTGCCGAGGAGGCACGGCGAGGGTAGATAGATTCTTCTCCTTATAGCATGTTATTATTGGAACCCGTTTGTTTCTCTTCCTTTTTATCTATATATTTTTGCCACTTGTCTATTTATTTTCTATCTTTCATTTTTTGCCATTTCTTTATTTATTTTTATCCATATTCTTGTATCTATTATTGTGGATATTGCATCTTTGCTGAGGAGTGAGTAGTCGTATTAAATACCACATGTCATGAGGAAGCTTACATAACGCTTGCAGGATCTGATTTGTCAGATATCAAAAGCTCCCCAAGATCGGACTTAGGAATACATTTGAGATCATTATTCTTTGCTCTTCTCATATTGCTTCACATACACCTTATGTTCATTGCTTGCTTGTTTTTCTATATTTTCTGCTTTATTTTCTTTCTTTTTATTTTCTCATATTTTTTGTAACTGTGATCTGACATATCTTTCATTTCTCTCTTTTTTGTGAGGGCCCTATGAGCGAGGGTGGCATTCCTATGAGTGTTGGAGCACACGAGCGAAGTGAAGGTACTTTGTTTCTTCATCGAGCGATAAGAAGGTGTATGAGAGAAGAAGTATAAGACTTGGAGGATTTTTAGAGAAAAAATTTTGCACATAAAATTTTTATTTTCTTTTGTCTTTTATTTCCGTATTATTTTGTAAAATGTGTGATAATTCTTTTGGATTTGCCTCTTTTCTGATTTTTCTAAGGACGTTATATACCCTTGTGGATTGCGGGGTTTGTTTTGCCAAGTGTTGGCGCACTTGAGGGACCTCGCTAGTTTTTATTTTCATCACTTTCATGTTTATTTGTTTCTCACATTTTTATGTGCTTGATCCCTTAGAAGTAGGTTTTATTTCCTTGGTTGAGCTCGGTAATCAATTAGGTCCATAGCCCTTAAAAAGAATATTTGTTCCTATGGACTAGATCGTAAGATTGGACTTAGTCAAATTAATTGGTTCTAACCTGCTAATAGAAGTTATTGCTTAGGACGCTTCTCATGCATCATTTAGGTTAGTTTATTTTTCTGTCTTTGTTTTTATGTGAGGATCATTTTGCATGTAAACTACTGGAGCAAGGTATGCATTTCTATCTCAGGCATGCATCATTGATTTTCATCTCATCGACTTTTCCAATATCCTCCCTTGATTTTCTCACTTATGAAATAAAGGAATTAGAAAATTCATTAAATCGATTCTTTCAAAAAATCCAAAAAATTGATAATCCAATAAAAAGGGACTGTTAAATTTCACTCGACCCTCAAACTAAATGTAAGGGTAAATCATTCATTTTTTGGGAGAGTAACCTCCTCATTATTTGCAGGCACTTACCTTCAGATAAAATGGGTGAGGACACAACCATAAGGATAGAGCTCAAATCGTTGGACTTGTGCCCTATGCTCCTGTGCATTACTATTTGGTGCATGGTTGAGATGCAAGCACTTGCCTCAGATGTTGAAAATGATTTTGGTGTGCTCTGCCTCCTATCTTTCTTTAGGCCTGATAACAAACTCGATAGCCCGAGAAGATGGTTCCACTATTTGGAGAGGTTGAGGATATACGTTGGGTGATAGGGCGACTCGCCCTATGTGCTTGGTAGTAAGTAACTTTATGTAGATTCACTAAACTTAAAATTAAAAAGATAATCGACCAAACTTTTACGATCTTCACTTGTGTTCAGTTGGTGAATCATGGGTTTGTATTGTGTTTGTTTGTTACTGTGAAGATCCCTCTACGCACTTCGCACCTTCTTTTCTCATTCTTCTTCTTGTTTTGACTTTCATGTTCTCACATCTTCGTTGTCGATATCGAAGATTTCGGATTGGAGTCTTTCTTGTTCAAACTTTGTGAGCTCATTTCACACTCCAATTCGATCGTATTCTATTCAGGAAGACTCACTTCCCGAATATCCCTCTTTCTCTATGTCACCAACCTTGTTCACAAATAAATCCATTGTTTGGAATTGACTCTAATCTCTAACTTTCATTTGAGACTCCACCATTTTTTTAGGACTGATCGAGTTTTATATATTTTCAGAGATAGATTCTAAGCACCTGATGCCATCAAAGGGAAAGGGTTCCATGGCAGAGCAGGGTGAGATCAACAATGCGATGTTAGCTTCCATTCAGGCACAATTGATTGAGCAGGCTGACATCCATGATGGATTGAAAGATATGATCTTTGAGCTGAGGAATGATAGACAATATAAGAGAGGTGAGGTGAGCAGTCGAATGGAGGTGGGAATGGGGGAGGAGATCCACTAGTTGAGCCAGTGAATAAGCTCATACTTAGATATGCTTATAACCTAGGGGCATGACATACTAATACATGGATACAGATACATATGGTTCATGAGCATTTCGAGCTGAAGCCCACGATTTTATCTTTACTCCTGATATTCTACGGTCATATTAATGAAGAATCTTATGTACACATCCAGCAGTTCGGCCGCATATGTGGTAATATACACTATCCTAACGTCCTCTTATAGGTAGTGAAGATGATAGCATTCCGTTCAGCTTATGGATAAGGCATTATATTGGATCAATCATTTAGGGAATCCCCTAGGACGACTGAATCAGATGTGGTCCTTGATTGCCAACTTTCTAAAACGTCCCATGAGCCTATTCACGAGGTGTGGGAAAGATTTAAGGATTTAACGGAAAAGTGCCCCCAACATGATATTCCCAATACGAGCCTAGTGCAAAACGTTTTTGGAGGGTTGAGCTTGGAAAACCATAGATTGGTATATGTCACTTGTGGGGGTCCCACTTCAACAAAGATGAGGATATCTTGTACTAGATTTAGAAGAAGATGGTAGAGAGCTCTGCAACTCTTTCGTCGTCACATGCTTTTCAGAAGAATCATGTATCTTCTTCTTTAGCACCACCAAGGTTTTTAATATGATGGCATCTCATGATGTGGATAAGGTGGACAATACATATCTGACCATCATTGGGAATCACCTATCTAAAGTAGATATAATAGAGAAATGATCCAAAGGCTTGAAAAGTTATATGTGATTCAACAGAGGACAAAGCATTTGGATAAGTTGGATGAAATTATGAAGCATCTGAAGCTTCTAGTCAGAATGATTAACGCATGTTAGAGTGTGAGTGCCTCAGTCGAAACTCTTGTAGTTGAGCAGACTTCTTTCACTTCAGCACAACAGAGTATTGTACCACCCCCTACAGTACAACATGTTTATTACGTGCAGACTCCGGATCAGGTCCCACATCAGTCTCTTCATCATGCATTATATTGTACTATTAGGAGAATTCTTACATTTCTAAGTAGCAATCTCCACCTCCACCTCTCATTCAGAAGGTAAACAACATTTGGTTTGATCGAGAGCGCGGCCAACCCCTGATGAATATGTAACTCATCACTCTAAAAGAGATTAATTAATCTCAGTTCCCCAAAATTCATCTGCATTTTATCAATTATCTTGCATAATTGACGTTCATGCATATATAAATAATAATAGCATTTTATCATGCCTAACTGCATAAAATAAGAATCCTAAAATCCCACCACAATTGACATGTAAAATAAGCTAACTTTCTTCATTTTTTATTAATTCGCGCTAACATAAATCACCTGAAACTACCTCCATTGCATACAAATTACTAACAATTATAAATGAAAAATACGAAAAATCACTAACAAAAATACAAGCTAAGAATGCAGTGCAATGCAAAGTCAAAGAAAAATCCAAAAATGAAGCCTTCACCAAAAATTCCACAAAAATATGAGCTTCCAGAAAAGGTTTGCTTCTTGGTTGAGACTCAACTACACTGATCGAGCTTCATGAGAGAATGAAGACTATATTGGTACATTCTCGGTTCTTTTCCCATTCTTCTAGCTTCCTCTCCCACTCTGGTGTAAGACTAATGGTACCTGACCTTAGAAGGATATATCTGTCTCCACGAGGATGAGTTGCCATGGGAGCAGACACTTTTATAGTCCAACAGTTGTGTCCGGGAAGGTGATGAATCTCCATTTCATCACCTTTATTCTATCATTTTGGCCTTAAAAACCCTAGCTAATGCATGTAAATAGCATCAACTTGTGCATAATAGCATTCACTATTTAATGTATTATGTGTATATAAAATAAGGTTTTTTATGCCAAAATTATAGGATAAAGAGAAGAAAAGAAAAAGAAATAAAATGTTGAAAATATTTTATGACCCTAAATCCCAAGACAAAGTCAAGAATTGAGTTGGTCGATAAGGAATAAAGTACGGGAAGATAAGGGCCACGTATACAATAAAAATCCAATTTATTCATTCTTTAATTATGCATTTTTGACACCTATTTTATTCTTTATTAATTATTCATCAAATAAAGAAACTTTGTATATAAAAGTTGAAGATAATAATGTGAATAAAAATACAAAATTGAGTTTGTACAAAAAATAGACAATGTTTATTTTATACACAAAATAAATAGCCAAATACCAAACTTCACATACCCATATCTTTCAAATAAAAACTAAAAACATATCAAAATCACCTCTAATTGTATATAACTTTTCAAGAGCTATTTAATGGTGGTGGTTTAATATTTTTAGGGTGATTATGTGAAAGTTTTTTATCCCTATTGTATATTCTACTGATTAAAATATTCATTTATTCATTATTCATTAATTTTACAAATTTATATTTTTATAATTTTATAAATATTATTTATAACTTATGTACATACTAAAACTAGAATAAAAACCAAAGGAAAAAACAAAATAAGTCTATGTAATTACATAGACAAAATACATATATTATACATGTATAAAAAAAAGAAATTTATTCGTTTATTCTTTATTCTTTCATATTTTTGTAATATTATAAATACTATTCATATTCTATTTAAAATACAAAACCAAGATAAAACTCAATAAATACATTAGAATAAAATAGTGTATATAAAACATAGGTGAAATACCTATAAATATACCTATAAAATAAACATATCTATTTATTTAAGTATACAAATAACAACATAAAAATAAAATAAAAATATATTTATAATCAAATAAATAATTTATAAATATATAAAATAAAAGAATAAAATAATAAAATAAAATATATAAAATAAAAATAAAAATGTATAAAATATAGGTAATTGTACCTATAAATAAGCTCTTAAAAAATAAACTTCTAATAAAATATACCAAAATAAATAAAAATCATAATAAAATACTACATGAAATAACAAACATTTTCTATTTTATACTCAAAAATTAATAAAATCATTTATTATTTTTAAATAATTATTCTTTATTAAACATGTTGTTTTGTCGTTTAGCAGGTCTAGTTGGACCAATCAGAGGACAGGGATTGTTGACCTCCGATCAACACCCCCTACGCCTCTGATTGTTGTCAGAACTGTCAAATCCCCAACTTTTGCCCTTTTTCCTGGTTGATCCATCGATCAATCGACTTCGATTTCTTCTTGACATTTGATCTATCACTCTTTGTACATACATGCCACCTCTATAGATCCGTTGTAAATAACACTGATTCATCGATCTAGGTCGGTCAATAAGGGTGCCTATCATTGTTGATAAATACGTTCCTCCGCCTTCCATCAAAAATTTGGTCACTTTTCATCACCATAAACCCCATGTCTTGGCCAAAGCAGAGCATCCCTATGACAGAGGGAGATCCCATGAGCTCGCGATTGTGGACGGAAGGCGGAGGTGCACCCATGTCGCCGCTCCAGCATGGCCCTGCTCCTTGGCCACTAGGTCAGGTTTGAGCTGCGTGTTTTATCTATTTTAGTTAGGTTTTAATTCTAGCAATTCATTTATGCATTTAGTTTAGTGATTAGGGTTTAGATTTAGCTTAGAAACCCAAATTCGTACTTCGTCGGAGCTCCGCTCTGTCGAATGGTTCCACCTATGTCCGCCTGTTATTCGACCTGAAATCACCCTTATTTTCCTTCCCAGTCGATTCCCTACACCTCGCATGCCTTCACTTAACCAGATCCCTCACAAAAATGGAGATAGGGTCTCCAACTCCACCATCCTCCCAGGAGAACTCCGCCCACTCCACGTGCCATTCCACCTCCCAAACACGCCCAACACCTTTATTTTTTGTACTTGTACTAACCATGCAGGATCTGGCGCGTGAAAGCCTCAATCGAGGCGACTTTGCTGAAGGACCAAGGTACCTGGAGGTCTGATCTTCTCGAAGCTCGCCTGACTTCTTCGTGATGTTCTGGAGCATCTTTCGACCCTTATCAGTTGCGGATAGCCTCCACAGAGGTGTGGACACCATCGCCATAAAAGAAGACCACCGGTGGGGGGAGGAATTGATGAGCGAAATTCGTGGAAGACGAGTTCTTCCCTGTTCTTCACAAACAACAGTTGCCGTTCGAACTGGGGAGGAGCCCAGATCACACCACAGCCGTCGGATGCATCCACGCTTACATCGTCAGATCAACCCAGTTGATCAAATCTCCACCATCCATCGGCGAAGTGGTACGGGCCGTTAAGATCACGCCACGTGTCATCAGCGTCGTCCGATCGTGCCTTAATGGTAAATTGCATATCTCGCCCCGCTTTTTTTGTATTTATTATTCAGACATGCAAATAAAGTTAGTCGCTATAAAATAAGTGGAAATTTTGTAAAAAGGACCTTGAGCTTTCTGTAATTGCAATTAGGTCCAATCCACGTCACCTCACGTGCCATCCCACGTGAGGTGGCGAATTTGCAGGGAAACCTCTGTAGGTTTTTGTAATTATTATTTAGTCCAAAAAAATAAAAATCATTTTATATATTTTTGTAAAAATCACTAAGAGATCTCTGTAGTTTCTTTTAATTGCATTTTGGTCCTTCCCAATACATATCACGTGTAGTCCCACGTGATGGGGTAATTTGCATGTATGCCATGTTGGATTTTATAATTGTGAATTAGTTCTTAAAAATGAAATAAATGATGTATATTTTAGGATATTTGCATAGATAATCCTCGAATTTATTTTAATTGCAAATATGCCCTACCAGGACATGAATTTTTATGTTATTTATCTATTTATTTAAAACAGCTATTGTGCTCCTAAAAATTCACAACAAGAGGGATAAATGATTTATGCCTTGCATATTCACTTCCATAATTTTAATTGACATTGTTTGTATTTTATCCATTTATTGAAAATGAAAACGAGCCTACATAATCCATGTTTACATATAAAAATTCCAAAAAAAATATAAAAACATGTTAAAAAATTACAAAAAAATATATGTAATATATTTTGGTATTTATTGAGTCCATAAAACAAATACCTTTAAAAATAGAAAAGGAAAATTTAAAAATTATAAAGCTCTAAAATCCAACAAAAAATATAAAAAATCAACAAAAATACGAAAAATATGTTTTTTATTTTATGATTTTATTTATATACATATTTATATATTAAAATTAATTTGGGTAATTTTGGGAATTATTTATTATTTTAAAACCCAAATTAATTTTGGATATTTATATAATCCATTATATGGGATAGTTTTGACTTTAAAATACATAAAAATTAGCAAAAATTTTAGAAAAATAACAAAAAGATTAGAAAAATATAAAAATAAAAAATATTATATTTACAGTATTTTATCTATTTTTACATATTTTATCTATATAGTATCTATATATACCTTATATTTTATTTATACATATACACATATAAATACATATATATTATATTTAAATCAAAAAAGGAATTATAAAAATAAAAAAACATAAAAAGAGAATATGAAATTATAAAAAAATAAAATTAAAAAAAATAAAATTAAAAATTTACAAAAATAATAAATTGAACAAGAGATAAATGGCAGAGTTTTTGTGCATTTCCTTCTCCCGTTTTCTCCCAGTGTTCGACCTCTACACATGCTTACACCTATATACATTTGTTGTAGAGTTATAATAAATTTTAACTCCACATTTTTGTTATTCATTGTTTTATTCATATTATGGGTTAGTTGTTTATTGATTGAGGATTATTGAGTGTTCAACGCATCGACTGCGGTCTCGCCTTGTGAGACCGTGCGATCCTCTATTTTTCTCGTTCATCAGAAGAGCTGAAAAATTCACACACATGGATTTATCATTTCAAAGTAGCAAGAGTATGCAATTGATTGGATGGCTCTGACCTGACCATGAATAGAATTGAACGATAGGATTATGGAACCTAAGGGTTTTTGTGTCTCATTTCCTAACTTTAGTGCGGTTTCAAACACACTAATAATCCAAAGGTCTTCTTTGAGTTCCAAACTTTGATTTTAATAAGACAAATTTAAGAGTAAAAAATCGTTAAGTTCTTTCTTTTTCTTTTCTTTATTTTCTTCTCTGCGATTATAAGCACAAGTGTTTGATAGGGACTAGCAAAGGCAAGTATAGGGGGTGATGAATCCCCATTCTATCACCCTTATTCTTTCATTTTAGCCTTTAAACCATAGTTAAATGCATGTATATATCATTATTTAGCATAAAATAACATCTAATTATTTATAATATAAATATGCCATAAAATATTGCATTTAAAGTCAAAATAAAATAATAAAGAAAAGAAAAGAAAAAGAACTAAAATATCATAGATATTGAATGACCCTAAACTTGAGACCTAGGCATCATGATGATAAGGTCGACAAGGAATAAAGTAGGTGAGATAAGGGCTAAAAATACAATAAAATCCTAATTTGTCATTCTTAAATAAGTTTTTGAGACTTATTTTATTCTTTATTATTTACACTCCAAATCAATAAAATTTGAGCATGGAAGTTGTAGATAAAAATACATAGAAAATTACGATACACATAAAAATAATGTACAATGTGCCTTCTACACTCAAAATAAAAAGGCAAAATCCAAACTTCATAGACATATATCTTCTCCATATGAACTCAAAATTCACTAAAATCACTATATATTTTTAATTATCTATTTAATGAAGGTAGTTTCATCCAATTTGGAGTTAAGATGCAAAAGTTAGTTTTGTATCCATATTGTATATTAAATCTGAATAAAATAAAAATTTTATTTATTGTTTATATTTTTCATACTTTTGTAATTTTATTTGTAAATATTATTTATAATACATATGCATACCTATATTAAAGAAAAATCATTAAAAATATAATTGTATCTTTATTTTATATAATTATTATTTATATTATCTATATTATATCTATATATAATATATCATAATTAAAAAGAAAAAGGAAATTAAAAATCAGAAAATATTAAAAATATCAAACTAAAAACAAATAAAGAAATATAAAAATAAAAAATAGATAATAAAACCCACTAAAAATTCTAAAATAAGCATAAAAGCACCAAAAAACATTGTCTTTTGTCATTTTTGTCGTATATTCCCCATTGTTCCATGTAGTTGATACCCTATACGTACTTGATGAAGCGCAAATCTACCTTTATAATAATAAGGAATTGACGCGTTATCGTAGCATAGGAGGCATATTTGGATCAATAAAAACCACACCTTCGAATATGTGGCAATTAATTTTACTTGGTAAGTCTACCAAGGTCGAACACAGGACACGAGCCTCTTCGTCTATTTATCAAAAATTGTCAAGTAATTTATTAATGATTACTTTCTTGTCTTAGGTCTTCATGCAAATGCAAAATAAAATGAAGATAAAAATGCAAACATAGTGAAGGAAATGATGCATGTATTTTTTGGATTTTTAAAATGCAAAAATTAGATGAGATGAACATAATGCACGATGAAATGTAAAGGACATGTATGCAAAAGAAGATATAAAAATATGACCTACAGAATATCAATCAATGAGTAACAAATTATGAATTAGTTTCATAGTCAAATCGAGCATTAAAATCAAGAACGAGCATCTATTAATGATAATGTTTTATATATCTAAAGACACTATATAACATCAAAATTCATAACGTTTAATTTAGTATTAAATCAAGAAATTAAACATGCCATTAGATAGATGTTGAAATATGCGTCAAATGGAACTGAAATCATGTGATTTGGAGTTTAAATGCTCAATATATGAAAGAAATGGTGTGAAGGGCATAAATGTAATAAAAATGCAAGGAAATAAAAGATAAATATTGCAAATTGGTCCTTGGAGTGACCCCTTTGCAAATAGCAAAACCTGAAGGGGGCCAAATGCAAATTCTCCTTTGCACGTAGGGGTATTCTTATATTTTTCAGAAACTGGTGGGGGCTTCTTGCAAAATATCCAAGCATGCATGTGAGGCATGTACCTGGACCTTCCTATAATTCTGAAATAGGCCAAAGGTGTCAATGTAAATAACCCAGCCCCTCAAGTACTGGGCACGTGAGGGACCAAGCTCAGGAGGCGTCGAGGTTTGGATGACACATGGCTTCGTCTGGTGCTCCAGGGGGCTTGGTCTCCGAGCCTATAGGGTTGGCGTCGAGGCTCAAGTAGCATCAGGGTCGGTTGATCTAGATGATTGGATGGTGCTTGCTTCTTTGTTCTCTGCACTTTCTCACCGGAGAAGGTTGTGCTCCAACGAGCCATGAGAAGCTCCTCCGACCTCATGTTGCTCCTCCAAGGGTCGAGGGACCTTCTGAAGGAGCTCACGAAGATGGTAGAGATGATGAAGACCATTAGTGATGGCTAAAAGTCCCAATCGGTGAAGTGTCGTCCGAGACAAGATCCGAGATCAAAGCAGAAGCTCGAAATCCAACCATTGAAGGTCCTACGGAGTTAGCTCATAGCCGAAGTAGTGCATGCGAGGTGAGTGGAGTGGGGGACCCAGTCGAGGTGGGGAAGGAGGGGGTCTGGTTCTTCTTTCCCGACAAGTAGAGAGGAAGTGGAGTGAGGTGGGAGGGGTTATGGAGAGGGGAAGGGGTGAGTGGAGGTTTTGGCGAAGGTGAGGGATGGATGGAGAAGCTCGTGGTATGCTTAGGGGGCGATGAGGTACATTGGGAGTGATTAGAAATATGGAGAGACACAAGTAAAATAAGAAAGGAGATACATGAGGAAGGGAGAGGAATGGCGGTCGATGGTGGCTTGGGATGAGCTTCAGATGAAGCTCTAATCTTCGCACAACTCGCCCAATTGTGGTAAGGTGCTCAGCGGTGGCAGAGTCACCGCAGTACGACCATGACAGGTGTAGATCGTCACCTGGAAGGCTACCATTATTTCCTGCCAATTTTGCCTCCTCATGCCACGAGGAGGGGAAGACGGCTAGGAAGAACCTCCATGAAGTGGTGGAAGATGGCTAGTGGCGGAGGTCAGATATTTGTAGGTGGAGGAGGCCGACGGTTATGTGGTGGAGATGCTGATTACAATGGATGTCACGAGGGTTTAAAGCAAGAGTTGTGGTTATGAAGTGGCACACAAGGATCGGAGATGTTAGGTCTTTGAAGGGGGTGGTATTGGATTGAGGAGAGGGAGATCAAGGTGGAGGCTAGAAATGGAAGGGGTGGGTGGCTCGCAAGGCATAACTGACGGGGAGGAGGAAGACCTGGAGGTAGACGAAGGGGTTTGGATCGTGGGAGCGTTCGATCCAACAGTCGAGAGATAGGCGATGGGCTAGGGTTGAGATTTTATCAGTTGATCTGATCTAACGGCTGGAGAACGGGGAGGGGTGAGCGATGATGGTGAAGCATAAGCTTCATCCAAGGGTCACGAGAGAAGGGGATGCATGGAGATCAGAGAACCACCAAATAAATGGTGATCCTACGGTTGAGGGGCAGGCGGGTGTGGGTGGCTGAGATGAGATCAAATGGGCATGATCGAATGGTGGAGAAGAAAGGCGCTATGAGTGTTTGGGATGGAACCAGATCTTTGATCCAGCGGCGAGACTTGAATAGGTGACATGGAGCAATGTGAGTCGTTGGATGGGTTAGGATTTTTGTGGCTGGGATGAGGCGCGAGGGGGCGGTGCATATGAGAAGGGGAGGATTAATCAGATGACCGTGAATGAAGCGGAGAAGAACGACCAAGATGAGGTGCCTAGAGGAGATCAGACGACTATAAGAGAGGCCGGGTGGCAGAAGAGGAAGAGGTCGCATGGCAACTCCAGAGCGCACCATGTGGCCGCTCTAGAAAATTCAAAAAATAATAGAATAAAGAAAAAAAAGAAATAAAGGAGTTCAAATTAGAAAAAAGTCAAAACACGAAAGTTATATATCTGAATGAGATCTACAAGTTTCATATTGGTCAAAAAGCCAAAAAAAGTTATTTTTACAAAGATAAATTTTTGGGAGAATTTTTAATGAGTTAAAAATATTGATTTTACAGTTTTGAGATTTTTTGTATTTTAATTTCTTTTAAAAATCCAAAATAAATATATACAATATTTAATCTAATTTTTAGGGGGTTTTAATAAAATATAAAAATAAAGAAAAAGGTCAGTAATTAAATACAATAAGAATAGTGTTAATTATACACAAGTAGGTTTATTCTTAAAGATGTAGAATTAATGAAGATTTCTCATGAGGTTCTTATTAAACGAGGATAAAAATAGCGAATAATGATGATCCAATAGGGATTCATCAGTACTTCCACTATACATCTATAGTGTTATAATAAATTTTAACCCCTTATTTGATTGATAATTTGATTGTGTGGGTTGACTGTTGATTTAATCGGGACTTGAGCAGTCTTCTGAGTGATAGTGTACCTAGCTTGTTAGATACATTAACGGCTCCCGATTTTCACACTAATCAATAGGCGAGGTAGAGGTGGTGCATGTAATAGTTGCTCGGAGGCCATAGAAGGTAGGTCATGGGGCATTGATGGCCAAGCGAGAAGGACGAGAGTTAGGGCTTCATCAAGGGTAGTTGGTGAGTTGAGTGATGACGTGGAGCAAGTGGAAGAACTGGGAAAATACAAGGAGTTGGCAAGGTGTAATGTGTGGGAGAGGGACAATTACTAAAGAAGAAGATGGTCAACAACCGTTGGATCTGGAGATCCAGTGGCCGAAGATGGGGGCAGGTGTGGGCGGTCCAGATCTGATCATAAGATCAGATCGAACGATTGAGAGCGCGGCGATGGTGTGCATCCATGATGGAATCGATCAAGGTGTGATCGGACGGTGGGAAGGTTACGTGGGTGGTAAGAGAAGAGGCAAGCCACGTGGGTGGCCAAGGGGGAGTCACATGGCCCAATAGAAAAAAATATAAAAGAAGAAAAATGAAGAAAATAAGAGGCCAGCCACATGGGTGGCCAAGGGGCGTCACATGGTCCAATAGAAAAAAATATAAAAGAAGAAAAATGAAGAAAATAAGAAATAAATAGATATAGACTAAATTAGAAAAAAATGCAAAACACGGAAGTTATAGATTCTCAACGATATCTTCAAGTTCATGTTGAACAAGAAGTGAAAATAAGTCATTTATATAGAAGAATATTTTTGCAAACATTGTCAAGGAATTAAAAACACTTCTTTTAATTTCTTTCTATTTTTTGTATTTTGAATTTATAGGAAAAGCCAAAACAAATATATATAGTAATTATATTTTTTTGAGATACTAATAATAAGAATAAATAAATTAAAAAGATGTTAAATATGTACATTAATTAGGATTAGCTATGGATTAGGGCCTGGTTGTTAATTTTAGTGTATCATCTTTTATTGAATAGTTTAATCAAGGAGAATAATAAATGATAACTAATATGATAAATCTTGATTCATCAATGAAGAAAGTTGTGAAAGCTCTATTAATAGCGGAGGACTCCGACTCAAGAGAATACAAACACGACCCCCATGATAGTTGATCCCTCAACACCGATCAAGGCAAAAGCATCATTACAAAAATTCAACAATTGAACACTCGATTACGAATATTAACCAACCTGCAATAGACACAAAGATAGCTACTTCCACCACCTAACTTCTAGCAAACATAAGTAAATCAACATACAAGGTCAACCACGCAGCTTAACACACTAGCTTCCTTCTACCATTTAGCATGTTGACGCCTAGCCACACGATTTCTAATTTCTAAATCAAAATAAAATAACATATAGTTGTATCATGAATGCGTCTAATTTAATCAATCCTTTATATTATAGTAGACACTTATTTATCTTCTTTCTAGTAATTAAAAATCAAGAACTCTTAACATTTAATTATTCTGTCCCCTGCAACTATAACACATGTTAAAAACTGATGTACAAAAGTTGACACTCCTTTGACCACTTGAATTACTCCAAATCATATGAAGGAAAGCATATTCGAATGTATGTTATATATATGTATAACATAAAACATTCGAAACATGCCTTCCTTCATATACACACACACGTACCTCTTCAAACGAGATTGGAGCTCACCATTTCCATGGCGAGCCATCAATCCGATCCAGTAGATCTCAATCAAATGATTCCATAGAAATTCTTATCCAAGAAGGTAGTTTAGTCATCCAATTTTCATTAAATTCAAATTTTATTTAATGATTTCAGCTTACTATTTTTTGGATTGCAGATTTTTGTCATTTTTCTAATACATTAATTTATTTATTTCTGTTTACATTGTCCACAAACTAAGTTTTTTTACATGTTTGCAAAATGAAAAGGTTTATTATAAAAGAAGAAAGTTCCAATAGGACACCATCCTTCGTGAGTTCACGAGGACTTCCCCTTTTTTGTAAAAAATACCATCACTTTAGTAGAATAAGTATACAATTTATATTATAATATTTAGTTTCGATGTTTGTATTTTACATTATGTAGTTTGTATTTTATAATGTGCAGTTTTGTGTTTATAATGTGTACTTATAATACAAACTGTATACTTACTCTATTAAAGTGTTTTTTTACAAAAAGGAGGCGACCTTCCTAAACTCAGGAAGGATGCATCCTATAATCCTATTGGAAGGACCCCCCCCCATTACAAAATTAAAATTTCTATTTTTAAACTTTATATGGTTCTTTGTAATTATGGAAAACCACTTTTAATAGTCACGGTTGATACGATATTCAGTAGAATGAAACTTTTCCTTGTAAAAATTAATTATCTCTTTGTAAATTTTGTTTATATATATAGGGCTCTTCTAATGAATTAGGTCTTTCCTGAGCTATTTTAAAGTCACCACCAACTTAGTAAAAAATGTAATAATTTGTAAAGTACAAACTATACATGGTAAAAAAAGATCAATAAATCATTTTCTAAAAAATAATATCCACATGTAATTAATATTTTCATCCAATATAATACTATTTTCATATTTTCATCTAGGGATTTTTACCCGGCAGACCCTATAATCTTTGTCAATTACCTCCACGACCTTTGAAACAACCTAATTCCTCCCTCGACCCTATAAACTTGCTCCGTCTCATGCCACGAACCCTGTCATTAAATTGACACATCCAGAGTTAATTTCCTTGAGTTAAAACGAGATAATCTAACCAATCTGTGGTTGGACGATTAGAATTAACCAAAAAAAGAAAGAAAAACAGTCCCCTTCCATCTCTCCTCCCTCAACGACGGCAATGGCCTGGGGTTCAACCGATGGGGGGGGCCTGGGCTGGTGGCGGTCGACCTTTAGGGGGAGGGGCTCGAGGGGTGGTGCTCGACCGCTTTGATCAGGGGGAGGGGGGCCCTGGGTCTGGAGAAGGGGTTGTCGAGGGTCGAGGTTCTTCTCGTCCAGGCGGTGTCACATCCATGAATGTGTGTTCCTCGTGAGGTTCTTCTCGTCTGTGTACGAGTCGCAGAAGACGCCCGTATCGAAGAACCAGTACTGCACCTTCCAGCCAGCTCCTCACCACCTTCACCTCCTCTCTCTATGTCGTTGCCCTCAAATCCTCCTTCTTCGCCTCCTCCACGACCCGCGTCTTCGGCCGCAAGGACTCCATGCTCTTCGGCGGTGCCACCCTCCTCCTCGGCTCAGCCCTCAACGGCCTGGATGAGAATCTCGCCACACTCATCATCGGTCGTCTCCTCCTCGGTGTCGGTGTCGGCTTCACTAACCAGGTATGCATTGATTTGCTAGTGAATCGAACTGATGATAAATTTAAAACTAATCGATATCTTGTTTGGGTAGTCGGTGCCGGTGTACCTGCCGGAGATGGCTCCAGCGAAGCTCAGGGGTGTGTTGAACATCGGGTTCCAGCTAGCCATCATAATCGGCATCCTTGCGGCCAACCTCATCAACTACGGTACCGACAAGATCCAGTGAGACTACGGGTGAAGGGTGTCGCTCACCCTCGCCGTCGTGCTGGCTATCATCATGAACCTTGGCACCGTCCTGCTCCCCGACACCCCCAACTCCCTTATCAAGCGTGGCTTCAAGGACCTAGCCAAGTCCATGCTCGTGAAGATCCGTGGCTCCGAGGACGTTGAGGAGGAGTTCCACGTACTTGCTTCATATATTGCTAGAGATGACCTAGCACTTGATCAATCATATATATGCGCAAAAGTTCTAGTCGATCTCTAGATATGATCAAAATTAAGAAACTTGCCTGTGTGGGTGGCAGGATCTGGTAGAGGCGAGCGAGCAGTCGATGCAGGTGCAACACCCCTGGAAGAACATAATGGAGACCAAGTACAGGCCTCAGCTCATCATGGCGGGCTAGATCGGGATGGGGGGCATCGAAGCAGGGGAGGTGGCGGGCGGGGCCTGCGTGGGAGTAGGGATCGAGCCTCCAACAGGGGAGGAGAGGGAGCTCGCCGGGGGGTCGAGCAGGGGGGGTGGGGTTGGGACGGAATCCGTTAAGCTTTAATAGTTAAATGGATGGGGGTTAACCATGAGATCTGTGGAGTAAGGGTTAGCAAGTTTATGGGGTTGAGGGAGGAATTTGGTTGTTTCAAAGGTCGTAGAGGTAATTGACAAAGATTATAGGGTCTGTCCGGTAAAAATCTCAATATAATGTACATGTGATGTTAATATTTGTTATTACATTCATGTCTTAAAAAGTGGTATAATATATAAAAAATCTTAAATTAGAAGCTAACATCAATTTAGGGATCTTCACATATTTTACAATTTCTTATGTTATAGATTTAATAATAAATATTAACATAATATTTACATCAAGATAGAATTATGGAAATACTATTATATTGGAGGAAAATGTTAGTTGCATTTACATATGGATGTTATATTTTACAAAACAATCTTATCACCATTCCCTTTACAATGTGCATCCTATACAATTTTGTTACAAAATCTTAGTAAATTGTTCGTGGCTTTTAAATAGCTTAGGAAATACACATATCATTTGAAGGGCCCCCAATATGTGTGTATGGATGGATGTTGCATGTATGTATGTATATCTTTGATGAATCCGTTGGTTGAATACATTGGAATATCAAATAAAGAAAAAATAGTATTAGAATGGGATCTCTTATAGACTAGAATTGTTTGACGAAGATAAATTTGAATGATTGGGGTAATATCACGATTATTTTTCCTTTGTTAAAAATTTCTTTAAAGCTTGGGAAATTCCCTCTGTGTGGCTCTAGTGCGATATTGGAGATGGCAGCGATCTACCTTTTAGGTACTTTAAAATTAGTCAGGTCACTCACTAGACTAACCATCCTTATGTCCTTTGTCTCTAAAACTTTCGAGAAATAAACATCTCCGTAGAAAGGGAGCTCTGTAATAAATTGATTTGTCTTAATTGGGCCAAAATTCTTAAGTTAACAATCTCGCCCGAGGTTAAGTTGACATATTCCTCAACATTTTCAAGCTGATAAGGATCTCAGAGGATCATTTCTCCCTCCAATTCCTTAGTAAATCATATTTCTCTAACACGATTTGCTACAATGTCCTGATAGACGAATGACTTTGAGACTATCTTTGTAAAGTATTTTGGAAAATAAATTACACTCTTTAATTGGTTACTTTGCTTGACTATGCTTCAACAACAAGTTGATCTCCCAAGAAAACCTAAAGTGGAGGAGTTTTCATCTAACATCAATTTGCTAATTGTATTATGAGAGGGAAGAATCCACTACACATTTTCTCTGGGAGTGTAGTATTTTTCAAAAAAAATTCACTCGAATTTGCTCCCCGACCAAGGAATGGGTTTATAATATCTTCTCCACAATCTCTGGGATTGACATCTCAAGCATAGAAACTTCTGCTTCTTTTACATTGTTATGTTGTGCTATGTCATTGTTGGGATTGAAGGAATGATTTATTTACCTTTGGGATAGCAAGATTTCCAATATAAATTTTCTTTAATCTTGCAGTTGATGCGATTATGAATGATCTCTCTTTAGATACGCCTCAACTTTTCAAGACTATGTTTTAAGATGAACTTGATGCATCTTTGTTTTTATGAAAAGTAAAGAATGGTGGCTTTCTCTCGTGATATCTAAATCGCTTTTTGGGACTCTACCAGATCCCAGACTATCATTTTCTTTAATGGTGTTTTCTGATATTGTTTTGTTGAGCTTTCTTCTTGTTGGAACTTTGTCCTATCTAGTGGTTCATTCTAGGTTTGTTGGATCACATTTATTGTGATTTAACGTCCTCTTTTGTATTTTTTTGCCATACTTTGTCCTAGATGTAGCTACTTTTTTACCTGGTCAAAAAAAGAATGAAAAATGTCTACAAAATTATATCATATGAGATTATCCATTTGCAACAGGTTGAAATGAGGGCAAATGAATTCCTTTCAAAGTCTCTAGTTTACCTAGTTTACACTTAATAAAAATTTCGTTCTTCAATAATATGAAAGGACGAGGATCTTTATTAGCCAAGATTGTTCTATATGAAAATAAAGAGGTAGTATTTATCCAATTTGATAATACTTACACTTTTATTAATACCATTTAACTCCTTCTTAAATTTGAAATCTCGATCATTTTATTTATTCTCTACCATTCCACTTAATGGTCTAGTGGTAGTACAATGTGTCTACCACACAAAAGATTAGGGTTCAAATCCCACTCTTGTAGGAGTTGCGTTAGGTAGTAGATGACCATCGTAAAAAATAGTCGAATCTTTCAACTTGGATTTGAGCAAGAATCCATGTAGCCGACCTACTTATAGTGGAAGAAGGCTTAGTATAAGAAATGACTATTTATATATTCTAATCGTATAACCACGATACTTCAAAACAATAATTGCTCTAATTATGAGACATTGTTTACAAATCTATTGGATTATTAGAAGAAACATAAGTTTTTTTACAAGTTTAACACCCCTGCTTGAAGGTGAGCATTAGTTTATGTAGGTTCCTTTGGAAATCCTATAAGCCTAAACTTGAACCAAGAAAAATCAGATTAATTGACTTCTTAGTCAACTTTGTTAGGCTTTTTTGAAACTAACACGGGCCTTAAAGTATCATATAAATAATTTCTTACTTTTCGGTTGATTTTGTGGTATTAACTTTTTACCGCATCTCCCCTTTTCATGAACTTATTATTATTGCAAGGAATATCCATGAATTGCTTAAAAACGTCATCCCATGCATTCAATTTTGTATGTAATATTTACAAGTTACTAATGTAATATATTCGATTTATCACAAGAGTTTTTTTTGCCACAAGAGAAGTTAAATGGCCACACAATGTCACAAGCAACACCATGATCTCCTTGTTAGATTATCAAACACATATACCTTTTCAATCCTCTCATTTCCCTCCTTCACTCACTCATCATTGAGCAAGGACAATGTGTTTTGCCCTAAGGGTTCGTTTGGTTGCTGGGTTGGGCTGGGTTGGGTTGAGTTGGGGTAACTCTGCGAATAGTAAATGTGAGGAGGATTGGGAGGGTTGGAAGGAGGGGTACACCGGTGTACCCCAAGCCAACCCTGCAACCAAACGAAGCTTAAGGGTTCGTTTGATTACAGGTTGGACAAGGTTGGGTTAGGTTACCCCCGAGTACCCCTCCTTCCAACCCTCCCAATCCTCCTCACAATTTACTATTCACATGGGTACTCCAACCCAACTCAACTTTGCCTATCCTTACAACCAAATCGCCATGTTTGGTTGCTGGGTTGGACTGGGTTGGGTTGGGTAGGGGTATCCTTGTGAATAGTAAACTGTACCCCTGTGAATAGTAAACTGTGAGGAGGATTGAAAGGGTTGGAAGGAGTGATACACCGATGTATCCCAACCCGGTGCAGTCCAACTCAACAAGCAAACATGCCCTGAGGTCATGTTCGGTTAGGAGGGTAAACCCCCCTTGGGGTGGTTTACCCTCCCTAACCCACTCCCTTCTCTTTCTAAATGGGGCCCACTTTTTATCTTTTTAAAAAATTAAATAAATCAATTCTCCATCATCAATTCCATCAAAAAAATAATATACTATACCATCATATCATATAAAAATTATAAACTACCCCACTTCTACTCACTTTTTCAAACTCCAATACAATCACATCACAATAACTACTCACTTTTTCAAACTCCAATACAATCATATCACAATAAACCCACTTCTAACTCACCCCCAGTTTAACCCTCTATCCAAACACCAAAACTCAAAAATGGGTTACCTGCTACCAGGTTAACCCACCTAAACTCACTATCCAAACACACCCTAAGGGTGCGTTCTTGTATCGGGTTACCCCATATTTTCTCCCTCCACGTGGGTCCCACTTTTTATCTTTTTAAAAAAATTAAATAAATCAATTCTTCATCATCAATTCCATCAAAAAATAATATATTAGACCATCGTATCATATAAAAATTATAAACTACTCCACTTCTACTCACTTTTTCAAACTCCAATACAATCACATCACAATAACTTCACTTTTTCAAACTCCAATACAATCACATCACCCCAACCCCACTTCTAACACACCCCCACTTTAACCCTCTATCCAAACACCAAAACCCAAAAATGGATTACCTGCAACCAGTTTAACCCACTTAAACCCACTATCCAAACACCCCCTAAGTTTTCTTAAAACCCAAACGAATTGGATAAGTGGGATTAGAAAAGAAAACAGAGCTCCTTATCGTTCCACGCCCCGCTTCACTGGATCTCCTCTAAACAGCAGGAGGGGGGACAAAGAAGGAGCTGAGGCAAAGATGGAGGGGGGATCGCTGGAAATGATGAGCAGCTCCAAGATGTTCGGGGGTTACAACAAGCGGTACAAACACTGGAGTCCCACGTTGGGCTGCTCGATGACCTTCACCATCTACTTCCCCCCAACATCTCCCGGCGTCGCAAAGATCCCGGTACCACTCTTTCTCCTTCCATACTGACACACTTCCCAATGGCTTGGGCTTTGCATCTAACTGTCGATCTACATCCCATCATCGATCTGTGGAAATGTTGCCCGGGTAGTTCCGACCGAAGTTTGTGATCTCATTGATGCGATAATCAATCGGAGTTCCTTCAAATTGAGGAATGATTCAATCAAATATCGAGCTATATTCAGTCACCCTTTAAGTTGTCTATATGTTGGATTTGGTCATCACGGCATTACTCGTTTTCTCTATACTTGCAAGTCGAATCGCAAGGCCCTCTCTGTGGAATTTGGAATGAATGTGACCAAGACATGGAACATCTGTTTGTTAACGAGCCTTTCCTTTCCTTTTCTTTCTTTCCTTTTTTTTTTAAATAGTGGATGGGTATTCTTTTGCATTTGCTTGCCAGATTCTTAATGCAATTTAGATTTTTCATCTTAACTTCGAGAATAACGTAGTCGAATGTGGCCACACGAAAGGGATCAGTGCAATCATCTCGATAGCGATGCCTTAGAATCCTATCCTATCCATTTGACCCAATTCATTGCAGAGTCGGATTCTGTGACTTCCTTGCATTATTGCCTTGGCGAAGCCCGTCTTCTCAAACAAGTATCTTGCTGTTGGGTGAAGCATCCCCTCCCCGCACCCCCTCCACCACCACCACCACAACAACAACAAAGTCTTTTCCCACAATTAAGTAGAGTCAGCTACATGGGTTCTTTGTCTCCATTCAGATCTATCTTGGGTCAATCTCGAGCTTATATCCAAAAAACTAAGACCCATTCGTATAGTTCATTCCAACACTTTTTGGGCCGTCATCGCTCTCTCTTAGCCGACTCAACTAGCATTTTCATCTCTGCTACAACCATTCTTTGCAAATGTCTATGGTTCACATGCCAACATTCAGATCCATAGAGTATAGCAAGTCTCACGTTTGCTTTGTAAAACTTTCCTTTGATTTTTAAAAGAATTTTCTTATTACAAAGAACAACAGAGGCTCCTCTCCACTTTAACCAGCATGCATTTATTCTATTAGTAACCATCAATTTCTCCATCATGTTGGAAACTAGATCCTAGATATCTAAAAGAATCTCTCTTCCGAATGTTATCGTCGCCAATTTTCACCTAAAATTTCTTCACCATTGCTTTCATCAAAGGTGCACTCCATATATTCAGTCTTAGCCCTGCTTATATGAAAATCTTTAGTCTCCAATGTTCGTCTTCAGACTTCAAACTTCTCATTTACTCCCTTTCTAGTCTCATCAATCAACACAATATCATCGTCAAATAACATACACCAAGGTATCTCATCTTGAATGTGACTTGTCAACTCGTCCATAATCAAAGTAAAAAGAAATGGACTCAAAGATGAATCTTGATGTAAATCGATGTTGATGTCAAAATAGTCAGTCTCATGGTTCTTATGGAGACAAGGCGTTAAACCTGGGCGCCTGTACGCCTAGGCGCTTAGGCGTTTTCCAAAGTGTGTCCTACATATCGTATCTGAGAAATACGACATATAGTTATTTAAAGCAAATGGATGTCGCATGTCTCAAATACGACATCATTTTTTTATTTTTTTGTATGTATATCGCATTTCAAAATGTGACATGTATATCACATTTTCAAAATGCGCTATGTATATCGCATTTTGTAAATGCGCTATGTATATGTGTAGTACGCACAAAAAAATAGTCGCCTAGGTGCCCAGGCGACCCAAGATGTACGCCATTTTCAATAAAAACAAGGCGCTCTTTTTAGGCACATAACCTGGGGCGCCTGGACGCTTAGGCGGCCGCCTAGGCGCACCTAGGCATGTGCCTTGACATCCAGTCTTCTCAGAATGGATCCTTACACAAGATAAAGTCCTATCATACATATCCTTTATGAGGTTAATGTATAGGACATGCACTTGTCTCTTCTCCAAAACTCTCTACAGTATCTCACGTAGGATAGAATCATAAGCCTTCTCCAAATCAATAAAAATCATATAGAGGTTCTTCCTTTTGGCTCTATGAATTTCCATTGTTCTCCTCAACAAACGGATGGCTTCAATAGTTGAACGCCCTGACATGAATCCGAATTGATTTTCTTGTACTTTGGAAACTTGCCTCAACCTTCTTTCGATCACACGCTCCCAAATTTTCATAGTGTGACTCATCAGCTTGATACCTCTATAATTTGAACAATTTTGAATGTCTCCTTTGTTCTTATAAAGAGGCACCACAATACTCCTCCAATCTTCAGGCATTTTTTTCCTCCACAAAATAACATTGAATAAACTCGTAAGCCAAGTCAAACCAACTCACCTAAAACTCTCTAGACTTCTACATAGATGTCATCCGATCCTACACCTTTCCCAGGTATCATAACCTTCAAAGTCTCATCTACTTCCTTTCTTTGTATTCGTCTATAACTTGCACGATTCAAGTAACTTTCACTACTAGCTAGATCATCCAAAGTGATCTCCGTATTTCCTTCCCCAATGAAAAATTTATGGAAATACTGCTTCCATCTAGTCTCTTCATCGTTTTGAGTAACAAATACGCGACCTTACTCATCCTTAACGCATCTCACTCGAGAGAAGTCATTGATCTTTCTTTCTCTTGCTTTGACCAATCTGAATCTATCTTTCTGGCCCTCCTCAGAGTCGGGATTCTTGTACAAAACTTCATATGCTTTTGACTTAACTTTGCTTACTTCCTTCTTTTCTTCCTTCTTCGCTATTTTGTAGTTTATGACAGTTTCCTCTGTTCTATCCTTGGACAAAGTTTTGAAGCATGCTCTTTTATTTTTTAGCCACACTTGCACCCTTTCACTCCACCATCAAGCCTTCTTTTAACATGGAACTCATCCCTTTGACTCGCCTAGCATGTCTTTGGCTACCTTTCAGATACAAGATGCTACCGCCTCCCACAGCTCGTTTGCACTTTCGCTACCATCCCTGGACAAGTCTTCTAAAACCTTCTCCATGAAGTTCGATTGCTTCAGTTGAAGATTCCACTATCTAGTTCTAGTGATCTTGGGAATCCGAATTTTCTTTACCAGCTCTTTTATTTGCACATCCATGATTAGCAAGCGATGTTGGGTTTTAAACTCACTCTTGGGAGTTGGGATTACTTTGCAGTCTTTACAACACAACCAATCTCTTCTGCTCAACGCACAGTAATCTATCTGTGTTCTAGTTGGGTCTCTCTTATAAGTAATTAAATGCTCCTCCCTCTTCTTGAAGAGAGTGTTTACTATGAAAAGATCGTATACCGTTACAAAATTCAGAATGATTTTTCCCTCTTCATTTTTATCCCCGAAACTATGACCTCCATGAACACTAGCATACCTTGAAGCATCATTTCCCATATGTCTATTAAGATCTCCATCTATGCTAACCATCTCTCTTTGTGGGATTCCTTGCAAAATCTTATCCAGATCCTCCTAAAAAGCTTGTTTAGTTCTTTCATCAAAATCAATTTGTGGTGCATAAACTAAGATGATATTTCGAATTTCTTCTTAAGCACCAATTTTAGTAAAATAATCCGGTCACCGAATCTTTGCACCTAAACCACACAAACTTTCAGATACTTGTGAACAACCACTCCAACACCATTTTTGCCCTTATCTTTACATGTATACCAAAGTTTGAAGCTTGTCTTCTCGATCTCCCTTGTTTCTCTCCAACCCATTTAGTCTCTTGAAGACGTAGTATATGAATCTTCCTTCTTTCTATCATATCCACTATCTCCATCAATTTTCCAGTTAAATGCAAATATTCCGACTACCAATCCACAACTTTTTTTGCAACCTCTTTTAAACTAACTTCTTTACTCGCATGCGTCCATCATTCGAGAACCCTTGCATATTTCGGGCTCTATCCAGATGGTGATGCAACAGAACTAGCTTATTTACTCTACTCGCATGCGTTCCTCATGCGAGAACCCTTGTAAATTTTGAACTACATTCAGGCTGCGGTGTAGCGGCCATTGCCTATTTTTATTGCATTCGGGTGATGCAACGCGTAAAAGTAGGGAACACCCCAACGAAATATAAATGTTTTCTTAAATTCATGTTGAAAAAGATCCGATGGTCATGATGCAACTTCCTAAATAGGATTTTTTGTTTTAAAAAAATACTATTTAGGAAGTTGTCTTCAACAATTTTATGCTGGTTGTCGGCTACCTAACGCAACCCTCCTTATTTACCTGGGCTTGGGATCGGCCATGGCTAAGTTCCCCCTCCCCACGTACAAAAAAACAACATTCAGTTTTCAAGTTTTTTTCTCATTTGGAATTGTGGATCCACCTATTTTTTGATGATCCGCTTGTAAGGGATATAAACCCCCTTGGATTAGGTCTCATTTTGTTTATATCCTATGGACCAACGTTTTTCACAAAAGGAATAAGGTATGTTTTGACGCGGAGGATGCATTCCAATTAGGTTGAACCTTGTACATATATGTGTTGTGTGATTGTCTTGCTTTCTCACTTGTTTGTTTGGTTTGCATTTAATTTTTGCTATGTGCAATGATCTTCATATTTAAGGTAAGTCATAAAAATGCTACGTTTTTTTGAAAGAAAATAAAAACGCAACCTAACTTACTTGATTCTTAAATCATGGAGAAATTGAAGACCTCCTTGGTCCACCCCCTCCATGTTATTAATAAATCAGTAAGAGTATTATTCTGACAAATAACTCTTCTTTAGAGTTTATAAATATCAGAACTCGTTACTTTACCATGATATTATTAGAAATGCCAAGAAATTATCATATTCATGAAGCAGGAAACATAGATGTACTCTTATTAATGCATACTAATTGAATTAATCGATTTGAATTGGAATTTTTGATCCATTCAGAACTTCGTAGGTGAATAAGATTTTTTATTAAACCACACAACTTGTTTTTTTTGTAAAACATGCCTAAAAATGAATTCAACATCGAATATTGGTAACATGGTTTTAAAAAGTGGCACCTCGAGACGCAAAGGTGTACGTCTCGAGGGGAGGCGCTAAAATCGCCTTGAGGCACACACCTCAGGTCCTCTGGGTGGGGCGTACGCCTTGACCCGGCTTGAGGTGCTCAAGGCGAGGCGGAGGCGTAAACCTCAAGCCGGAGGCTTTTTTTTTTTACTTTTTGGTTATGTGCTTAGCACCCGACCATATTTTTACCTAAGCATTATGTTTTTTTTATATTTATGTTTATATTTTCATATTAAATCTTGCATAGTTGCATATTTCTATATATAAGCAAATAAGAAATATCGGCTGAAACAAGTGAAGCTTAATGATATTGTATACATCATGTTCAATTTATCATGCATCTATACATACTAGTTCTATTGCACATAGATTTGAGTATAATTGTAAAAAAATGTTTATATTAGTTCAAGTTTGCAACTTAATTTTGTTATTTGGTTGTATGAGTTGTGCGACCCTGGTCTTGTTGGGGTATGATATGGCATGAGATGCATATGACCAAGGTTGTAGAAAGTGGTAATCGGTACTCGGTCGGCATGGTCACTGACTAAGGATTAATCAGTTGTGAGCGAGTAATCGGATTTACTTGGTCATTAGTCGGTTTTGATTTTTTTATTATTTAAAATATATAAATGAACTCAGCCATGGCCGGTCCCAAGCCCGGGTAAATGAGGAGGGTTACGTTAGGTAGCCGACAGCCAGCGTAAAATAGTTAGAGACAACTTCCTAAATAGTACTTTTTTTCTAAAAAATACTATTTAAGAAGTTGCCTCATGACAGTCGGATCTTTTCAACATGGATTTAAGCAAACATACAGATTTCGTTGGGGCGTTCCCTACTTGCGACGCGTTGCATCGCCAGAATGCAATGAAAAATTGGCAAGGACCGCTACATCGCAGCCTGGATGTAGTTCAAAATTTGCAAGGGTTCTCGCATGAGGAACGCATGCGGGTAATTAAGTTAGTTCCGCTGCATCACCGTCCGGTTGCTCCAAAATTTACAAGGGATCTCGCATAATGGACGCATGCGAGTAAAGAAGTTAGTCCAAAAGAGATTACAACGGAAGTTGCGGATTGGTAGTTGGAATATTGGCACTTTAACTGGAAAGTTGATGGAGATAGTGGATACGATGGAAAGAAGGAAGATTCATATACTATGTCTTCAAGAGACTAAATGGGTTGGAGAGAAAGCAAGGGAGATTGAGAAGACATGCTTTAAACTTTAGTATTCAGGTAAAGATAAGGGTAGAAACGATGTTGGATTGGTTGTTCATAAGGATTTGAAGGATTGTGTGATTGAGGTGAAAAGATTCGGGGATTGAATTATTTTGTTAAAATTGGTGCTTGAAGAAGAAATTCTGAATATCATCTCAGTTTATGCACCGTACATTGATTTGGATGAAAGGACTAAACAAGCTTTTTGGGAGGATTTGGATAAGAGTCTACAAGGAATCCCACAAAGAGAGATGATTTGCATCGGTGGAGATCTTAATGGACATGTGGGAAAAGATGCTTCAGGGTATGCTAGTGTTCGTGGAGAACATGGTTTTGGGGATAAAAATGAAGAGGGAAAGCCATCCTGGATTTTGCAACGGCATATGATATTTTCATAGCAAACACTCTCTTCAAGAAGAGGGAGGAACATTTAATTACTTATAAGAGTGGGCCAATTAGAATACAGATAGATTACTTTGCGTTGAGGAGAAGAGATAGGTTGTGTCGTAAAGACTGCAAAGTAATCCCGGGAGAGAGTTTGACAACCCAACATCGTTTGTTAGTCTTGGATGTACAAATGAAAGGGTTGGTAAAGAAAAGGAGGGTTTCTAAGATAACTGAAACTAGATGGTGGAATCTTCCACTGAAGCAAGCGAGCTTCAGGGAGAAGGTTTTAGAATACTTATCTTGGGATTGTAGCGGTAGTGCAAACGAGATGTGGGAGGTTGTAGCATCTTGTATATCCGAAAGGTAGCCAAAGAAATGTTACGCGAGTCAAAGGGAGGAGCTCCATGTGAAAAGGAGGCTTAGTGGTGGAGTGAAGGGGTGCAAGAGAAGCTAAAAATAAAAAGAGCTTGCTTTAAAGCTATGTCTAAAGATAGAACAGAGGAAATTGTCACAAACTACAAAATAGCGACGAAGGAAGCAAAGAAGGCCGTAAGCGAAGCTAAGTCAAAAGCTTATAAATAAATGTACTAAGCCTTCTCCCACTACAAGTAGGGTCGGCTACATGGATTCTTGCTCAAATCCATGTTGAAAGATTCGACTATTTTTTACGTTGGCCGTCGAGTACCTAACGCAACCACTGCAAGAGTGGGATTTAAACCCTGGTCTTTTGTGTGTTAGACACACCGTACTACCACTAGACCATAAGTCAAAAGCTTATGAAGTTTTGTATAAAAATCTCGACTCTAAAGAGGGACAGAAGGATATATTCAGGTTGGCCAAAGCAAGAGAAAGAAAAATCAAAGACCTTTCTCAAGTGAGATGCATTAAGGACGAGGAAGGTCATGTGTTTGTTACTCAGAAGGATGTAAAGACTAGATGGGAGCACTACTTCCATAAATTTTTCATTGGGGAAGGAAATAGAGATAACACTTTGGATGATCTAGTTCGTAGTGAAAGTTACTTGAATCGTGCATGCTATAGACAGATACAAAGAAAGGAAGTAGAGGAGGCTTTGAAGGTTATGAGACCTGGAAAAGGTGTAGGACCGGATGGCATCCTTGTAGAAGTATGGAGAGTTTTAGATGAGTGTGGTTTGACTTGGCTTACAAATCTATTCAATGTTATTTGGCGAAGCAAGAAAATGCCTGAAGATTGGAGGAGGAGTATCGTGGTGCCTCTTTATAAGAATAAAGGAGACATTTAAAATTGTTCAAATTATAGAGGTATCAAGCTGATGTGTCACACTATGAAAATTTGGGAACGTGTGATCGAAAGAAGGTTGAGACAAATTTCCAATGTAAAAGAAAACCAATTCGGATTCATGCCAGGTCGCTCAACGACTAAAGCCATCCATTTGTTGAGGACAACAATGGAGATTTATAGAGCTAAAAGGAAGAACCTCCACATGATCTTTATTGATTTGGAGAAGGTTTATGATTCTGTCCTACGAGAGATATTGTGGGGAGTGTTGGAGAAGAGACAAATACTTGTCCTATACATTAACCTCATAAAGGACATGTATGATAGGGCTTTATCTTGTGTAAGGATCCCGTTTGGGAAGACTGGATATTTTGACATCAACATTGGTTTACATCAAGGTTCTGCTTTGAGTCTATTTCTTTTTACTTTGATTATGGACGAGTTGACAAGTCACATTCAGAATGAGTTACCTTGGTGTATGTTATTTGTTGATGATATTGTGTTAATTGACGAGAATAGAGATGGAGTAAATGAGAAGCTTGAGGTCTGGAGACATAAATTGGAGACTAAAGGATTTCGTATAAGTAGGGCTAAGATAGAATATATGGAGTGCACCTTTGATGGAAGCAATGGTAAAGGAATCGAGGTAAAGATTTGTGATGATAACATTCAGAAGAGAGAATCCTTTAGATATCCGGGATCTATTCTGCAACATGATGGGAAAATTGATGGAGATGTTACTAATAGAATAAATACAGGCTGGCTAAAGTGGAGAGGAGCCTCTGCTGTTCTTTGTGATAAGAAAATTCCTTTAAAGATTAAAGGAAAGTTTTACAAAGCAGCCGTGAGACCTGCTATGCTTTATAGATCTGAATGTTGGCTTGTAAACCATAGACATGTGCAGAGAATGAATGTAGCAGAAATGAAAATGCTAAGGTGACTGTGTGGACACACACGTAAAGATCGAATTCAGAATGATGCAATTAGAAGGAAAGTTGGCGTAGCTCCGATCGAGGATAAGATGCGAGAAAAACGCTTAAGATGGTTTGGACATTTGCAAAGAAGATCAGCTGATGCACCAGTTAGGAGATGCGAGTGTTGGGATGTTGAGCCGGCTAAGAGAGGACGAGGTCAGCCAAGAAGTATTGGAAAGAGACCATACGAAGGGATCTTAGTTTTGTGGATATAAGCCAGGGACTGGTCCAAGATAGATCTGAATGGAGGCAAAGAATCCATGTAGCCGACCCTACTTAATTGTGGGAAAAGGCTTTCTTGTTGTTGCATTTAAAATATATAAATCATTTATACATATATTTCTACATTTTTTATACTTTCATAATGAAACAAAAGAAGTAATTAACTTTAAATATAACATTATTGCCTATTCGAATAAGTTTTCTTATATATTAATATAGATTTGTACATTTTCTGTACATTCATAATGAAACAAAAGAAACAATTGACTTTAAATATAACTTGAAGCATATTAGAATAAGTTTGCTTTTAAAAAAAGCAAAAAACTTAAAAAATATAAAATCTTGATGTAAAAGTCGGCAGCTTAGTCGACCGACTACGCCGACTAGTCGGGCTGACCGACTAATGGCTGACTAGGCCTAGTCGAGTCGGTCACTCCCCTGACTCGACTAGTTGGACCGACTAGTCGGCCTAGTCGATCGACTTTTACAAGCTTGCATATGACGGTTCTCCAAGTACGTCCATCAAGACATATGATTGAGATTCAAGGCATATCAACATTTTTTACTTTGAACACTAAAAAATATTATTTCTATTGTACTTTTAGTGTTAAGTTTAGACTTTTGTTCGGTATTCATATAGAATCGTTGAAGTTGGAACTTGATATTTCGTATATTAATGACTTAATATTAGCTTTTTTGAACTTCAATGGTTTCATCGATTATGTATTGTATATTTTACTAGTATGAAATTATTTTGTATGTCTTTTTGGTAAAACATATATGTTGGAGAAAATAAGAGCGTTGTTTAATTCTGAGAACCCTAGGCTCTCTTATATAGTAGAGAGGCCTATGGGTAAATTACATAAAGTGGAAAACAGAACTAAAAAAATAAGAAAGAAATACATATGGAATATGGAGAACATAAATATCTTCACACTCCCTCTCAAATGGAGCATAGATATCGATCATGCTCAGCTTGGATGAACACTTCTGGAATGATCCTCTGGGCAGTGGCTTGGTGAAGATGTCCGTTGTTTGCTCTCCAGAGCTGACATGGGAAGTAGAAATCAGGCCCTTCTGAATCATATCTCTGGTGTAGTGACAATCTACCTCAATATGTTTTGTTCTCTCATGGAACGCAGGGTTGTTTGCAATAAACAGAGCAGCCTGGTTATCACAGTGTAACTCCATGGGTAGAGGAACCTCTATATGTAGATCACCTAGTACTGCTCGGACCCACATTATTTCTGTACTTGCTTGAGCCATAGCCCTGTATTCGGATTCGACACTTGATCTTGCTACAACTGTTTCTTTCTTGCTTTTCCAAGAAACGAGAGAACTGCCAACGAATATCGCAAATCATGAAGTCGATTTCCTATCCTTAGGACAACATGCATAGTCCGCGTCAGCATATGCAGATACAGAGAGTGTTTCTCCTTTCTTGAATAGTAATCCTGGGCCTGGAGATGATTTTAGATATCTCAATATCATATAAATAGCATCCATATGTACCTGTCGAGGTTGCTTCATGAATTAACTCACTCGACTCACTGCAAATGCAATATCTGGTCTGGTGATTGTAACATAAAGGAGTTTTCCAACCATCTCTTTGTATCTTCTCTTATCGACTTCATCTGTATCATCATCATATAGTTTCATGCTAGGATCCATAGGAGTAGTGGAAGGTCGACATCCAATCATGCCCGTCTCTACAAGCATATCTGTAATGTACTTTCTTTGGGTCATCACAAGACCATGTGCATTTCTAGCAAATTCCAACCCCAAGAAATACCTTAGGGTGCCCAGATCCTTAGTCACAAATTGACTGCCCAGAAATTCTTTCGTCATCTTGATTCCCTGCTCATCATCTCCTGTAACAACTATATCATCAACATACACCATGATAGCAACTGTACCTCTAGGCATCTTCTGCACAAATAAAGAATGGTCTGCATTTGACCTCTTGAATCATTGTCGTTCAATCGGATCTGAAAGCTTTTGGAACCACGCTCTAGGTCTATGTTTAAGGCCATATTGCCTTATGGAGTCTACAAACCTGTTGACACTCCTCCTCAGCAGCAAACCCCGGAGGCTGCTGCATATATACCTCTTCTTGTAGATCTCCATACAAAAATGCATTTTTCACATCAAGCTGGAATAAAGGCCAATCACGTGCTACAACAACTGAAAGAAGGACGCGTAAAGTGGAATGTCAAGCAACCTGAGAAAACGTGTCCAAGTAATCAACTCCATGGGTCTGAGTAAAACCACGTGCCACGAGCCTTGCTTTGTAACAATCAAGGCTCCCATCTGCATGGTATTTAACAGTAAACACCCACTTGCAGCAGACAACAGACGCTCCGGGAGGAGGAGAAACAAGGGTCCATGTTCCACGGGACTGCAACGCAGCCATTTCTTCTTCCATAGCAAGGCGTCATTTGCTATCTTGCAATGCATCCTGGTAAGTCTGTGGAACTTCTCACGCAGATAGAGCAACTGCAAATCTCTGGAAATCGCATGTAAGACGACGAAAGGAAACCTGGGAGGCAAATGGGTAGGATGCACAAGTACGCCTCTGCTTCCTAATAGCGATAGGCATGTCCAAGTTTTCATGAACTTCATCCTGCTGCGATCCCTGTATCAATAGATCTTCATATTCATCATTAGAAATCATGTTATCAGAACAAACCTGGAGCCTGTTGGATGACGGACAATGACCATGAGCAGAAGAGGACCGACGAGTATAGTATTTTGGTAAAGAGGGAACAACGATCACTGGAGGTGGTGAAGGTGGTGGTGAAGGTATGACAGGAGGTGGTGGGGAGGTGGTGGATAAGGTAACTGACTCATAGGAGGAGGTGGCATGTAGACCTCAGTATCAGAATGGGAAGTAGTCATTCTGTCACCTGTAGGAGAGAAAAACATCATAGATTCAAAGAATATGACATCGGCGTTAACAAAGTATTTTCGACGCAGCGGATCAAAGCAACGATATCCCTTCTGCGTCCTGGAGTATCCCACAAACTCACATTTGACAGCCCTGGGAGAGAGTTTATCAAGACCTGGCACCAACTGATGGACAAACACAACACAACCAAACACACGGGGTGTAAGAGAGTGTTAGAATACTTCGTTGTTTATTCCATAGAGCCCTCGGGTCTCTTATATAGAGAGAGAGCCCTTGGGTAAATTACATGAGAGGTACATAAAGAAACAGAAATAACACATAACATAAACTACGCACAACTATCTCTACACTCCCCCTCAAGATGGAGCATAGATATCTATCATGCTCAGCTTGGAAGAACATCTCTGAAAGGGTCCTCTGAGCAACGGCTTTGTGAATATATCTGCTGTCTGGTCCTCGGAGCTGACATGAGACGTGGAGATGAAGCCCTTCTGGATCATGTCTCTAGTGTAATGGCAATCCACCTCTATGTGTTTTGTTCTCTCATGGAAGGCTGGATTGTTGGCAATGAACAACGCAGCTTGATTGTCGCATTGCAGGTTCATAGGCAACGGAACTTCAACATTCAGATCTTCCAGGACTGCTTTCACCCACATCATTTCACTGCTTGCCTGAGCCATGGCCCTGTACTCGGATTCAGCACTGGATCTTGCCACAACAGTCTGCTTTTTGCTTTTCCAGGAGACTAAGGAGCTTCCTATGAAGATGGCAAACCCAGAAGTAGACTTCCGATCCCTTGGACATCCTGCATAATCCGCATCCGCACAAGCTGAAATAGCCAAATCCGTGTCTTTCTTGAACAGCAACCCTGTGCCTGGTGAAGACTTCAGATATCTCAATATCATGTACAATGCATCCATATGTACTTGCCTCGGCTGCTCCACAAATTGACTCACCCGGTTTACTGCAAGTGCAATATCCGGTCGAGTTATAGTGATGTATAATAGCTTGCCCACCATTTCTCTGTACCTTCTCTTGTCCACCTCCTCAGTGTCATCATCGTACAACTTCATACTCGGATCCATCGGTGTACTCGAAGGTCTGCATTCCGTCATTCCTGTTTCAGCCAGCAAATCTGTGACATATTTTCTTTGAGTCATCACCATTCCTTGTGCATTTCGTGCAAATTCTATCCCCAGAAAATACCGTATAGTGCCTAGATCCTTTGTGATAAACTGACTGCCCAGCATAGACTTGGTTATCTCAACCCCTTGTGCATCATCTCCAGTAACCAATATGTCATCAACATATACCATAACAACAATGGTACCTCTAGAAGTCTTCCGGACGAACAGTGAGTGATCCGCATTTGATCTCCTGAACCCTTGTTGTTCAATAAGCTGGGAGAGCTTTTGGAACCATGCACGAGGACTCTGCTTAAGGCCATAAATAGCCTTATGAAGTCTACATACCTTCTGAGTCTCCCCCTCAGCAGTAAACCCTGGTGGCTGCTGCATGTAGACTTCCTCTTGTAGATCACCATACAAAAACGCATTCTTAACATCAAGCTGGAATATAGGCCAGCTACGTACCACAGCAACTGATAGAAGAATGCGAAGGGTAGAATGTCGCGCCACAGGTGAAAACGTGTCCAGATAATCTACCCCATATGTCTGTGTAAACCCTCGTGCAACAAGCCTTGCTTTGTATCTGTCAAGACGACCATCTGCATGGTATTTGACAGTAAACACCCACTTGCAACTCACCACAGACGCACCTGGAGGAATAGGGACTAGAGACCAAGTCCCTCGGGACTGTAAGGCACGCATCTCCTCTTCCATTGCCAAACGCCAGCATTCAGTCTTCATAGCATCCTGATATGTCCGTGGTATCTCAACTGATGATACCGCAGCGGCAAACTTCTGGAAATCCCCAGTGAGACGATGAAAGGAAACATGAGAAGCTAGGGGATATGAGACACACTGTCGTCGCTGTTTCCTATGAGCAATAGGCCGATTCAAGTCATCCAAAACAGTGTTGACCGGTTGATCCTCCTCCTGTTGTACAAGCTCCTGCACATGTGCATTATTTAACCCATCACTAATGTCAGAAAATACCTGAGGCGTGCTGGATGGTTGAGATGTGGCTTGAGCAGGGCCCTTGCGTCTCGTGTAGAACTTAGGAAATGGGACAACTGGGGGTGGTGGTGGTGGTGGTGGCGGGTTTGGTGGTGGTTGTGTTATTGGAGACGCTGGAGTAGAAGACGGACCCAGGCTTGGAGGTGGTGGAACATAGACTTGGGAGTCTGATAATGTGGAGGAGACCAATCTGTCACCTGCAGGAGAGAAGTACATGACAGGTTCGAAGAATGTAACATCTGCACTCACATAGTATTTGTTATGGATAGGATCATAGCAGCGGTACCCCTTCTGTGTCCTAGAGTAGCCCACGAAAACACACTTGATAGCTCTAGGGGATAGCTTATCAAGTCCCGGAGATAACCGGTGAACAAAAGCAACAGTGCCAAAAACCCTAGGAGTCAATGTAAACAAGTCTCTGTCCGGAAAGAGAACAGAGATTGGAGATTTTTCCCCAAGGACAGTTGTAGGCATACGATTGACCAAATAACACGCAGTAAGAATAGCGTCACCCCAAAAGCTTAATGGAGCACAACTCTGAATAAGTAAAGTCCGAGCAATGTCAAGGAAATGTCGATGTTTCCGTTCGGCAATTCCATTTTGTTGAGAAGTGTAAGGACATGTGGTTTGTGGATAATGCCTTTAGATGAAAGAAAACTAGCAAGAGATCGAGTGCAGAACTCCAATGCATTGTCAGTACGTACATATTTAACAGTAGATGAAAAAACATTCAGAACTTCATTAATTAAGTTTTGAATAACATTGCCCGCTTCAGATTTATTCTTGAGAAGAAATGTCCACGACACTCTGGAGAAATCATCAACTACAACTAGATAGAACCTGTGCCCCTGGTGATCAGGGACACGACTTGGACCCCAAATATCTATATGAAATAATTCGAACGGGGAGCTACTGCTCCGACTCTGACGACCGGGGAAGCTAGACGATGGTGCTTCCCCAACTGACATGCTTCACATCGAAAAGAAGAACTCGGAGATATCTGAGGCAGGAGGTGACGCATCTTCTGCAGAGGTAGATGACCAAACCGAAGATGCCAGGTGTATGGAGAAACAGAGGCCTGGGTATGCAAAGAGACACCAGCGTAGGAGCTCCGAACGAGACGATAAAGGCCATTGTGCTCAGAACCACAGCCAATCACCCTGCCCGTCAGTATGTCCTGAAAAATAACAGACGATGGGTCAAAAATAGCACGACAGTGCAAATCACGTGTAATCTGACTAATAGATAAAAGGTTCATCGAGAATTCTGGAGCATGTAGCACGTTCTGTAGATGTAAAGAGGGTAGCAAAGCTGTCTCCCCCTGACCGATGATAGGGGACTGAGTCCCATCCGCAATGAGTACAGAGCGACCTGGCTGAACCGCCCTGTATGACTGCAAAATATCTCTCTCACGGCAGAGATGATGGGTAGCTCCAGAGTCGACAATCCATCCCTGTGAGATCATGATTATGAAATGGGGCTGAAGGGCTACCTGAGGCACTGGCAGAGGCCGATGTACTGGCTAACGTCGAAGCCGCTATATCTGCAACATCTGCACCCTCTGATGGAGAAGATTGTGGCATGATATCCCGAAGTCGTGCCACCAACTCCTCGAACCTGTGATCTGAAGTAGACGCAGGTGGACCCTGAACATGATCAGCTACTCGTGCAGATGGAGGAAAACCATGCTTGGAGTAGCATGTATCCTCCGAATGACCAGTATGGCGACAATAGGAGCACGTGGAGCGTATGCGGCCTCCACGACCACGTCCACCACTTCCTCTACCACGAAACGAGGATGAACTACACGTCCCCTGGAGACTGCCATTGCTGACGGAGTAGCAGTCACTATATTGGATGGAACGGGTACACGACTGAGCCGCCTGTATACCTCTTTCTATTGGTGGAATCGTGGAATCTGCCAGTATCTGAGCACGTGCTGCCTCGTACTCGGATCTAGGGCAGCAAGTAATACGCCAACCATAGTGGCGTTGCGGAACGTCTTCTGCTGTTCCGGCGTGGCTGTAAGAGGAATGGTGCTGTAGAGTTTCTCGAACATGCCACGAAGCGACGTGTACAAGGAATGAAGGGGCTTCCCGTTCTGCTTCGTGGTAAAGATATCATGCTGTAGCTGGAGCATCTTCGTCTCATTGCGGACCTGAGAGTACGTCATAGCCAAAATATCCCACATCGCCTTAGCGGTGGGCTGGTGAAGGACGTCATTCGCTATCTCCATAGTGAGCGTACTGAGAGCCATACCTTGGCGTACGCATCATCAGCCTCCCATGAGGCATAAATCCCTGTCTTCTCCGGCGGTTCATCCTCGGTAAGAATATGTTTCTTACCACACGACTTCATGAGGCTGAGGAACTGCATCGCCCACAGCTCGTAGTTCGTCCCGTCCATCTTGACAATTGGTGCCGAACCTTTGAAGGCCCTATGGCGGGCATATCTAACTTGTGATCTGACATGATGCCGGAGAAGAGCGACTAATGATGACCAAGAATATACTGTCTACCGGAACTTTGTAGTATCCAAGTGCATAGGTAGACGATTATGCACTTGAATCAAACATAAGTCCGAGTCCTAGAAAGAACTCGGCAGCAAGTAGAGGCTGTGGGAGCCTCTACCTTGCCAAAATAGCGACCGAGAGGAGTCGGTCAAGGGCTGGACAGCAAGTGCAGGAGGTCGGCGAGATAGAGGATGCCCTACAGGGGCTGTCGGCGGCGGTGGAGGACCAGCTTCGGCGATGGAGCGCCCAGCAGGGCTGTCGGCGGCGGTGGGAGGGGGCCCCGATGGGCGTGAGAGACCCCGGCGGCGCGATGGAGACCCCGGCGGCGGTGGGAGGGGTTGAGGCCGGCGAAACCCTAGAGGGGAAGAGGAGAAGGGGGGGGGGGCGGCGGCGGTGGAAACCCTAGGTTAGGGTCATGGCTCTGATACCATGTTAGAATACATTCGTTGTTTATTCCATAGAGCCCTCGGGTCTCTTATATAGAGAGAGAGCCCTTGGGTAAATTACATGAGAGGTACATAAAAGAAACAGAAATAACACATAACATAAACTACGCACAACTATCTCTACAGAGAGAATAACTCCTTTTTAGGAAAGCCTATAGAGAAAGGAGTTTTCTCACCCAAGATAGATGAGGGCATGCGATTTACTAGGTAGCAAGAAGTGAGAACTGCATCACCCCAAAACGAGTGTGGAGCATGATTCTGAATAAGTAGGGTTCTAGTGATATCCAGTAGATGACGATGTTTCCGCTCTGCAACACCATTTTGTTGTGAAGTGTAAGCACAAGAAGTTAGATGAACTATACCATGAGATGAAAAGAACAAGGAAAGAGCTCTAGTACAGAACTCCAATGCATTGTCAGAGCGCACAATTTTCACAGAAGAAGAGAAAATATTTTGAATTTCATTGATAAACATTTGAATCACATCTCCTTCTTAAGATTTATTCTTCAATAGAAACACCCAAGACAAGCGAGAAAAACCATCAACGGCAACAAGATAGAACCTGTGTCCCTGGTGGTCAGGAACACGATTGGGACCCCAAATATCAATATGGACTAACTCAAACAAGGAGCTACTGCTCCGACTCTGACGACTCGGGAAAGTAGACCGATGATGCTTTCCCAACTGACACGCTTCACACTGGAAGGACGACTTCAGAGAAATCTGGGGCAAAACACGACATATCTTCTGAAGAGGTAGATGACCAAAACGAAGATGCCAACTATATGGAGAGTCTGATCCTGTAGAGTGGAGAGATGCGCCGACACAGACGATAGAGACCATTCTGATTCACGGCCACAACCAATCACCTTGCCTGAGGGTATGTCCTGAAAAACAAGAGACGATGAGTCAAAAATAGCTCGACAGTTCAAATCCTTTGTAATCTGGCTAATGGACAATAAATTCATAGAGAAATCGGGAGCATATAATACATTCTGCAGTCGCATGGAAGGCGTCAAATTAATCTCCCCCTGTCCTGTAACGGGGAATGTGTCTCATTGGCTATCACCACAGTCCGTCCTGAAGAGGCATGTCTATATGCAGTAAGCTGCTCTTTGTCCCCACAAAGATGATGTGTTGCTCCAGAAGCCATAATCTAGTCAGTAATCATAGATCCATCACAAGATGTGAGAGCATAAGAACTACCTGAGGTACTGGCTGTAGCAGGTGAACTGGCAGAGGCAGAGGCAGCCACATCTGGCTGACCTCCAGGAGCTGTATCAGGAGGCATGATATTCCTCAGTCTGGCAACAAGATCATCGAATCGTTGGTCCAACGAGGAAGGTACAGGGGACTCAACTTGTTCTGCTACCCGACCCAATGTTGGAAAGCCATGCTTAGAATAGCATGTATCCTCGGAGTGGCCAGAGCGACGACAATAATTGCATGGTTGACGAATCCGACCCCCACGACCCCGGGGGTAACGGCCACGAAAAGTAGAGTAGCCACCTCTTCCTCTGGAGGCGGCCATCGTTGAAGGTGTATGGCTAGTAGTCGAGCTTGGGACAGTGATTCGACTCAGTCGGTGGAAAGCTTCCTCCATAGGAGGAATAGTGGCGTCAACAAGAATCTGAGACCGGGCAGCTTCGTATTCTGGATCAAGGGTAGCCAGGAATACACCTACCATGGTAGCATTCCTGTATGTCTTCTGTTGCTCAGGAGTTGCCGTCAACGGCATGAAGCTATGGAGCTTCTCAAACATTCCTCGTAGGGATGTGTACAGTGAGTGAAGGGGACGCCCATTCTGTTTGACTATAAAAATATCATGTTGAAATTGAAGTATCTTGGTCTCATTTCGTGCCTGCGAATATGTCGCCACTAGAATATCCCACATAGCCTTGGTCGTGGGCTGATGCAGTACATCGTTGGCAATCTCTATCGTCAACGTCCCAGATAGCCAGACTTTGGCATACGCATCGCCCGCCTCCCACGAGGCTTTCACCCCAGTCTTCTCCACCGGCTCCTCTTCGGTAAGGATATGTTTCTTACCATTCGACTTCATCAGGCTCATGAACTGCATAGCCCGGAGCTCATAATTTGTCCCGTCCATTTTCACAATAGGCGCTGGACCTCTGAATGTGCCAGTGGCAGGTACATCGACCTTGTTTTCAGACATATTGCCGGAAGAAGACTGCTACGGGTGCAAGAAACCAAAGTTTTTATGTCTACACAGACATATATGGGTTTAGGTGCACGTGTAGACTCATGCACACCAACCCATCGACCAACTGACGAAGTTGATAAGCACAGAGCGTGGGAGGCGTGTTAACCCAGTTGCACGCTCTCCCTCACACCCTAGAAGGTTCAACAGTAGCTCGCTGGGGTGCCGCGCATGAAAACAAGCCACGCGCGAACCGTTGTGCGCGCGAGACTGCGCACGAGGAAGCGCGCGAGGAGGTGCGCGAGGGAGCGCGCGAGGAGGCGTTGTGCGCGCGAGGCCTGCTGTGCGCGCGAGGCGGCAACGACGCGTGAGGAGGGGGCTGGAGGTAGGGTTAGGGTTTTTCGGGAATCGAGAGCTCCGGTCTAGGACCGCCGCTCTGATACCTTGTTGGAGAAAATAAGAGCATTGTTTATTTCTGAGAACCCTAGGCTCTCTTATATAGTAGAGAGGCCTATGGGTAAATTATATAAAGTGGAAAACAGAACTAAAAATAAGAAAGAAATACATATGGAATATGGAGAACATAAATATCTTCACAGTATATACTTTTTAAGGTATTTTGGTTTAATATTACTATTTTTTTCAAAAAAATAAGGCTGACGTCTTGACCGCCTCGAGGCTTACGCCTCGCCTCAATTTCGAGGAAAATGTCTCGGACCGACTCACACTTTTTTTAAACCTTGATTGATAATAATATCAACAAAAGAACGAGATAAGATGGTCCTATAGAGAATATAATCAGAAATCCATAATAGAGTTCGGCCACAACGAACGAATTTATTAGCTTCATGCATAAAGATAATGGATACCTGGTAGAAAAGATTTCAAAAATCATCACAAACATTCCTTTTTCTTTTCTATTGCAATTTCTCAAGAAAATGGATACCATAACATTTACTTTGAGTTGAATATCTCAAAGCAAAAGACATTTGGTGACTGTTGAGATATTAGTTATCTTTATTATTGTTTCTTATTTTCTATTTCTTTTTTTCTTCTTCTTGTAATTTGCCCAATAGGTTCCTCTCCTATATAAGACAACCCTAGGGCCCCTTATATGAACTCCTTTTCACTCAACATGGTATCAGAGCCACGGTCCTAGATCGAGGTTCTCATACCCTACCAAACTCTAACCCTACCCGTCCGCTACCCCCTCCCTTCTCTCATCGTTTCTCCCTCTAGCCGTCCAACCTCCAGGGCCTCCGGCTGCCCCTCGGCCCCCAGGCCGACCTCTAGGGTTGTCGCCCAAGCCGCCATGGCCGCAACCTTGGTCTCCAGGGCCGCAACGTTGGCCCCCAGGGCTGCCACCCCAGCCCCAGGCTGCTGCCCCAACCCCTAGGTCGCCGCCTTGGGCCTACTTGGCCGTCGTCTTGACTACCGAGGTTATTGTTGGTCCTCCCGTGCACCTCCATACATCTCTGCGAGTCGTTCTGTGGTCTGATTTTGACCGAAAAACGTGATTTCAGACCTATAAATTACGTTTTTCAGCCCTAACAAGTAGAGAAGATCGGTGAGGATGGTTGTATGAGTCTATACGTACAACCATTCCTTCGTATGATCGTGTAAACTTGCCTATTTTGGTCTACTCCCCAGTTGAGTTTCGTTATTCGGCCTTCTTATTATCATGTCGGAGAACAAGGGTGACATTTTCTCATTCGGAGCCTTCAAGGGCCCGACTCCCATCGCTAAGATGGATAGGACCAACTATGAGTGTGGTCCATGCAGTTTCTCACCCTCATGCAGTGCAACAACAAGGAGCACATACTGGCAGATCCATAGCCAACGGATAAGACTGGGGCAAATGCTTCTTGGAAGCAAGATGATGCGCATGCGCGTGTTTGGCTTTATGGGACACACACCATAGAGATAGTCAATGTGACATTTTGGTTTCCACCAATGCTCATGCGAAGAATAAGGTCAACATTCTCCAATTACAGTTCACTCCGTACTATGTTTGAGAAGCTACATAGCTATATGCCTATTACAGCATCTCTTGAGCAGCAGATGCATATACGAACTCCACGGTGGTCGGAGTTTTCATGGTCGGCCTTGATACAGAGTATGATGCAATACGTACTCAGCTTCTCACTTGAGCTACCATACCTCCCATGGAGGAGGCCTATAGCCAACTCAGCCATATTATCATGCCTCCTACGGCCACTCCTCCGCCCTCGTCAGCTATGGTCGTTTCTCGTGGACGAGGAGTGACGACCCGATCTAGAGGATGCACTCCTTATGGCAGAGGCAGTGGACGTCCGTGTGGCCCTTGCACCTTTTGTCGTCGACCGGGATATGCAATGGATACATGTTATCAGAAGCATGGGTATCCCATTTTTGGTTGTGTGGCTGAACGTGTTGAGCCTTCTGATACTCTTGCTTCCCATGCAGACTTTCGCTTAGATGATATCATCTCTCCGCATTCGAGAGATTATGATTCATGCTGCAAGAACCTCCACTACAGATACAACATCTGCAGCCAGAGCTTCTTCGAGCTCCTCAAGTATCGCTTATGCTTTCACTGGCAGTAATGCGCATATATGACAGAGTGGATTATGTACTCCAGTGCTTCTCATCATCTCTGTGGAGACAGAGCACAATTGAGATCCTACATAACCATACCACCTGGTAGATGGTTGTCATTGCTAATGGGTGACCACTTACTAACTAAAGGACAGGGGGAGGTGCATCTGACGCCGTCTATGCATCTTCAGAATGTTTTATATGCTCACGACTTCCAGATGAATTACTTTCCATTAGTCATATTACTAATGATCTGCATTGTCATGCCATCTTTGATCCATCTTCTCTGTGTTTTCAGGACATACTCACGGGCAGGGTGATTGGATGTGGTCGTAAGCAGCAGGGACTCTACAGATTGGTCCAACCTCCTCATGTTGGCATTTCCACTATACCTACTGGCTTTGTTCATGAAAGCGGTCCGAGCGGCCGCATATGCCTAAGCGGCCTCCTCTCCGCACCGATTATCTGAAGCCCCGCTTTATGCGCCCTTTGCGCATATATAGCCCGCATATGCAGGTTGTGCGGGCGCATATGCGCTCTGTGCGCCCGTTTAAGGTCCACTTAAGTTATCGAATCCGGATCTTAAGATACAGATCTTGTATTATTTTGATTTTATATATTAAATTAGATTATGTAATACTATCTTTGATGAACTTGATATTTAGTTGTACTATTTTGAGCTCTACATGAAAATTATTTTTCTTAGATCTTCTGTTGGACCACATTTATTTCATAAATTCAGTTTAGTTGGAGTCACTTTTGTAGATATGTATTTATTTTTAAATATAAAATAGAAAACCGCTTAGGACCGCATATACCCTGCATATGCCCTCGCATACCGCTTAATCACTATTCGATGACATGTCCGAACGCATACGCATACTGCTTTCCTGAACCTTGCCTACTGGACCAGTCTCTCCATATCTGTGGCACCTTCGTTTTGGTCACCTTCTTCAATAAAAGCTATATCATGTTCTCCCTCTGATATGTCTTGACTACCAACCATATGTCTTGGTGGACGTAAGAACCGTCATATGCATATCCTGGCATATCATACCCCAACAAGACGGGCTTCACAACTCATACAACAAAATTAAGTTGCAAACTTGAACTAACATAAACATTTTTTACAATTTATACTCAAATCTATGTGCAATAGAACTAGTATGTGTAGATGTATGATAAATTAAACATGATGTATACAAGACCATTGAGCTTCGCTTGTTTCAGGCGATCTTTTCTTATTTGCTTGGAGCTATAAATAGAAATATGCAACTATGCAAGGTTTAACATGAAAACATAAACACAAACATAAAAAAACATAATGCTTAGGTAAAAATATGGTCGGGTGCAAAGCAAAATAACCAAAAAGTAAAAATATGCCTCCAGCTCGAGGCTTACGCCTCCGCCCCGCCTCAAGCGCCTCAAGCTAGGTCAAGACGTACGCCCCACACAGAGGACCTGAGGCGTGCGCCTCCAGGTGATTTTGGTGCGCCCCGCCTCGAGGCATACGCCTTTGCGCCTCGAGGCGCTGCTTTTTAAAACCATGCATGTAGGTTTTATCGGTGTTGTGGCTTTCCTCGAGGGGCGGCGCACAACCCCTCCGAGGATGCTGTGCGACAAATGGTGGAGTCAGCAGCGGCAAAGGTAGCAGATGGTGCCGCTGGGAGCGGTTTGATGCCGTTGGGGTGCGGCGCGAGGCCTCAGGGAGTGACGCGAGGCCGCTGGGTGGCTGCCACATGAAATGAGGAGGTGCGCGAAGAAGGGTTGGAGGTAGGGTTAGGTTTCCTTTGGCCCAGAGTTGGGACCGTCACTCTAATACCATGTGGAGAAAGAATACTTGTTTTTTGTTCATAGAGTCCAAGGGTTTCTTAAGAAGAGAGAAACCCTAATGGGTAAATTACGTACTACGGACACAAGAAATAAATAACCGTGAAATAATTATATAACATAAAACTCTTCAACAGTTATCTACATAGTTATCTAGATGCTGGATTCAATCTCCCATTCTTATTGTTGGAGCTAGGCGAATATTTTCAGAAAATGTAAGATGGTAAATGATCCTCTTTTTGCATGATGGAGTTTGTCGCTAGGTATTTGACCAGATAGTTCATATAAAACTTATCACTAAAATACCCTTAGAAAAGGATTGGGCTAAGTACAATTAAAAAAGATTGTCCATGAGATGAGAAATGAAAACTATTAATCCCATGTGATGTTTTGTGAGCAAGTAATTATCTGTCTGTCTTTTTGCTAACAAGATCCTATTGAACTTGATTTATTATTCCGTCAAATTTCCAGAAATGCTTAACATTTTCTGTGATTGGCAGATTTTGTGAATATGTCTTTTGTACATTGATCAATTTTCTTGCGTGTTATTGTTGTCTGATGATGCTTCCACGCCATTAGTTTAGGTAACTTACTGTATTAATTGGATTCAAGAGAAGTGTGGGATCTCCCTTTAATCGTAGAGTTGTGATGCTCAATTACTTTCCCAAAAGTAGTCGATTATGTGCCTCAATGGTCAGAAGGAATACACGTTTAGAGTTTAAAATCCAGTGATGAGCTGCTTTATGACACTTTGTGTTTTTGCTTGTATGTTCCAGTAAGACGTGGATTGTAGTTTCTCCACCACAATCCACAATCTTCTAAAGATCAGGGTTCTTAGCAACTCTGTTTTTGCTTTTGTGTGTTCCCATAATGGGTTTTTGTTATTTTCTTTTCCATAATAGAAGCTGTTGCTTTTAATAGCTAACCACTAACAGTCATTTCTATTTTTCAGATTCTATATTGGTTGTCTGGTCTTACATGCACAGATGAGAATTTCATTGTGAAGTCTGGAGCTCAACGTGCAGCTGCCAGAGAAGGGATAGCATTGATTGCCCCTGATACATCTCCAAGTAATTCCCTATCTTTCTGTCATCTTTTGATAATGGTCGTGTTTCATGTTTTTTTAAAGCGGTGCAGTTAGAAACAAAAGGTTTTCATTAACCTGACATTTACTTTGACAAGTTCATCCTTTTGGTACATCTATAGTTAAACAAGTGCTGTATGCATCTTTTTATTGATATCATCCCACAGGAAAAAGCAAACATACGCGGAGACTTTTTTGTGATCCTTGTAACGAGGTAAAACAGTTTGAGTTGATTTTGACAACATGTGAAACCACCCGAAATCATAGAGATACCCAAGTTATCTGATTTGTTGATTTTTTCTTGATTCTAGATCATGTTTTTGTATCTTTTTTCCGATGATTGTCTCCTAAAATCTTTCCCCCAAATTGGCGATGAATGAAGTTGAATACATCTTGCATAGTGGAAATACAAACTGTGAGTTTTATATATTTTATGTACGCTAAAAACAACACAATCACAATGTTATTGAGAGAACTTATACAACGAGATAAAATTAATATTAACCATGCTGATTCCATTTGGATCACACAGATAAGATGGCTTACACATGTGAATGCCTATCAATGTACTATGTTGTGCCGTTTACAAGTTATAAACTAATGCTATCATTTTTGTGGATGAAGCCCGTAAATGTGGGCACACCAAGAACATGCCGCCTATAAGATGGTTTCTCGATTTTCTTCCGTTCCTGAACGTTTAACAGTCAAAGCGTGGTACATGATTTTATAATCGGTTTTTAATGCGATGCTTCCATTATATTTTCTTTAAAGAACTTGTTAAGTTATCTTCGTGGACCGAAGTACCCTTTCCTCTATCTCCACCTCTTCTTCTTCATCATGGACAATACATCATACATGGCCTTCCCTTCTTCTCCCTCTCCTCTCTCTCTTCATTGTGAATGATTTTGTAAGCTCACTGAGAACTAATTGGGAAGACCGGACTCAAGGGTTGGCAAAGCTGGCATCAATGAGACATGGTAATGGTGGTGTCCAGTCAGTATGCCTACTGTGACGAGGGGACTCTGGCTCTCTTTCTGTTACATATGACCAAAACCATGCCGTATCTCCTCCTCCAAAGTCCACTACTGTGAAGATAATTCAACCACCACTATCTTTTGCACCACCTCTTGTGCCACCGTCAACACCAACACCTCCATCATCCCTTTCTCCTCCCCCTTCCTCCTTCTGATCATTGAGACCTTCTTTGCCATTGACTTCTACTACGTTCTCTCCTTATCCATGCCCCTCCAACTCCTCCTCTTCGGTTGCATCCCTATAAATCGATGATTCCTCTCTAGATTGATCCATCATCGATTCATTTCTGGACCCATCAAGCCACATGCTAGAATATTCTAAGGGTGTCCTTACCGGTGGGCATCGATGCTTCTCACATGGGCTTGGGATGGCTTGACTAATCAAGAGCACATATCCTTCTTCGCGATCTTTTCGAATACCATAGAAGCATCTTCGAGGCTCCCACATTTGTTGTACATATTGATCAGAGCAGTACTCAATTGTGCAACGAATTTAACATCACCATTTGTTGTATATGAATGGACCCATCACATACGATCTCATTATTTAAATAAAATTAGAAATTACAACAGAGTTAGCGGTAAGTCAGGCTAACCTGACTTTAATTTAATTAGACTTTAATTGAATGAAAACCTCCTAATTGATAAAATTAAATGGGCAAAAAACCCTAGTTTTACCCTAATCTTGGATTCCATGCTGCGTTAAGAAAATTGAGGTTTTTGCATGTGCAAATGCAGATTATGCATGAGGCCAGAAGGACAGGAAATCTAGCATGGGATTTGCCATATTCATTGGGAATTCTCTGGTATCGTAGAAGAGCAAGAAGTAGATTGTGGTTGCTCATTCTAGTGATGAATCAGAGTATAGAGCCATGGCTCAGAGCAATGCTGAGATGATGTGGGCTAGGTCTGTTTTGTTTGACATCACTATATACACTCTTTCCATAAAACCACGATGTCACAACCAGGTAGTATTATTCATTGCAAATAATCCAGCCTTCCATGGGCAAATGAAACACATAGAGGTGGATTGTCACTACACGAGAAACATGATTCGGAAATGTTTCATATCCTTCTCTCAAAAAAAGTTTCATATCCACATTCCACTTATCAGACTCTCTAGAGGTCCTTTCCAAAAAATATGCATTTAAGCGAGGCATGATAGACATCTATGCCCCAACTTGAGAGGGATTGTTGAAGGAAATATCTGTGTTCTTTCTTTATTTGTTTATTTCTATATTTATTTCCCTCTCTATGTATGGCATGTGGCCCCTTTTGTAAACTAGGGTTTCCTCTCTATATAAAGGACTCTTACTTAGGGATTCATAATAAACAACTCGCATATTTTCTTCCATGGATATGTATTAGAATATTGTAGTTTTCTTCACCCTAACTCTTCTTCCTTCCTCTTTCCTGCACATCTCCATGTCTCTCTACCTAAACCTCATGTTATTGTTCTTTCTTCATGGATACTATCTAAATTATCTCTCACGATCTTTGATTTACATCATTAAGGCTTATGTCTCGACTGTCTCAAGGCTTACTTCTCATCTCAACAATAGAAAATCGCACTGACCTCCCTCACATTTTTAAAATCATGCTACTGGGACAAAATGAATTTCCATGGTCCTAGATATTTTTAGGGAATATTTAGGCCTTTGTGTTAACCATGCAATTTGGTTTGGATATAGAATTGGTTGCGTGTGGGTGGATGTTGGCTACACCTCGAGGAGCCTGTCGTTATCGTACTTGGGCTTGCATCGACCTGTAGGCATCTTAGATAAGTGGATCGGTTGCTTTTGGTGGATTGGAAGGCTTCTTGCATGTTTTATGGTGGTCCTTTGGTGCTCTTAGAGGCGGCCCTCTCAACAATTCCCATGCTCTTCATTTCTACTAGAGTGCTTATGGTTGGCTTGCATTACCATTTAAAGGTGTTGAGATATTAGTTATCATTTATTGCGTTATTGTATTTTCCTTGCTTTATATCCTGTCTTATGTAATTTGCCCAACAAGTTTCTCTATATACGAGAACCCTAGGGCCTCATGAATATATAATTCATTTATCCTAATATGGTATCGGAGCGACAGTCATAGACTGGAGTTCTCGTACCTCGGACCCTAACCCCCACCTGCCGCCCTTTTCGTACGTCGCCAACGTCGAAGGACTACGTGGCCCTCCAGGCCCCTGCCCAGCCCTTGTGGGCACCCTAGGCCGTCATAGGGCCCTTGCGTTGTCCTCCGGGTCGTCGCCTAGGCTGTTGCGGGCACTAACGGCTAGCCACCCAGACTGTTGCAAGCCATTGCTGGCCTCCCCAGGTCTCCGTTAAGCGCTAGCGGGGATGCCTAGGGCAAAAATCGGTGTTGCCACACCTTGGTGTGCCATCTAGAGGCCCTTTTTTCAGTTTGGTTTTGGTCGAAAAACATGATTTCAGACCTATAAATCATGTTTTCCGACCCTAGCATGGCTCAAGGATTGACGAGGATGGTTGTATGCATCTATACATACAACCAATCCTCTATATGATCGTGTAGACTCGGTCAGATCATGTCATAAAACAAGGGCGATATCTTCTCTTCGTTTGACACCTTCAATGGTCCGACTCCCATCGTGAAGATGGATGGGAGTCATGGAACCGACTACAAGTTGTGGTCCATGCAATAACAAGGAGCACATTCTGACAGAGCATGAGACGACGAACAAGATTAGGGACAATGCTTCGTGGAAGCAAGATGACACATATGCACGTGTTTGGCTATCTGGGACTCTCAGTACAGAGATTGTCAATGATATTGTGAACCAGTCTACCGCCAAGGCAATGAGGGATATTCTGGAAGCCACGTATGCCCAAGCAAAGAATGAGACCAAGATTCTTCCGCTTCAGTTTGATATATACACGGCCAAGCAAAATGGTCGTCCTATGCATACCTTTTATTCTTCGCTTTGAGACATGTTTGAGAAGCTTCACAACTTCATGCATGTTACTACTTCCGTGGAGCAACATATGGCATACATGAACTCCACGATGGTTGGAGCCCAAGATTCGAAGTATGAGGCTGCACAGCAAAGTTCCTTACAGACACGACCGTACCTCCCATGGAGGAGGCATACAATCACCTCATCAGACTTCTTATCTCATTTGTTACCACCACACAGACCTCCTTAGCGATGGCTGGATCTCGCAGTAGGGGAGGTTCTATACAGTTCAGAGGATGTGGTCCCTGTGGCAGAGGAGATGGACGTCAGCATGGTCCTTGCTCCTAATTCGTTGACCAGGGCACTCCAAGAACACATGCTATCAGAAGCATGGATACTCCGCATCTACTTGAGTGGCGGAGCAGATTGAGTCTCCAGACACTTCAGCTCCTCAGGCAGATCAATGCCTTGATTGTATTGTCTCTCGTATACAGGAGATTATGACTGCAGAATGTTTTATGTGTTCTTGACTTTCATATTAACCTACTTTCTCTAAGTCAGATCACGAAGGATCTACATTATCGTGCCATTTTGACCCCTGTTGTATTTCAGGACATACTCGCAAGTTGGGTGATTAGATATGGCCGTGAGCAGCTGGGGCTCTACATATTGGTCCAGCTTCCTCATGCTGGTGCATCTACTATTCCCACTATACCAGTCTCACCATACTTGTGGCGTCTTCGTTTTGGCTATTTTCTTTTGCAGAAGTTGTGTCACATCCTCCCACAGATTTCCATGCGATCTTCCTTCTAGTGTGAGGCTTGCCATCCTGGGAAGCATCGCCACTCTTCTTTTCCTGGTCGTCAGGGTTGCAACATTAGTCGGTTATTTGAGCTTATTCATCTAGATATTTAGGGTCCCAGTTGTGTTCATGATCTCTAGGGACATTTTTTATCTTGTTACGGTGGAGGATTATTTTAGACTTCTTGGGCCTTTCTCTTAAAAAACAAATTCGAAACTAGGTCTGTCATTAAATCTTTTATTAATGAAATAACGAACATTTTCCCTGCTATTGTCATGTTTATTCACTTGATTATGCCTTAGAGTTCTGCACATTACAATTATTTGAGTTCTTTAGGTCTCTTGGCATCATACACCAAACCTCGTGTGCTTACACCTCTCAGCAGAATGCTGTTGTCGAATGCAAACATCATCATTTACTTGATATGAACATGGCACTTTTGATTCAGAGTCGTGATCTTCACTCTTTCTGGGGTGATGTGGTTCTCATTGCTTGCTACTTGGTGAACCGTATGCCATCTTCTATCTTAGGAAAGGAGGTTCATTTCTCGAGTGCATTTACCGAGGACTTTTTCTCCCTTACACCTCGTGTCTCTGGCTTTATTACTTTTGTTCATCATCTGACGCTTGGTCGTGACAAGCTCTCTCCTAGAGCTGTCAAATGTGTCTTTGTAGGCTACTCTCGTACCCAAAAGGGGTACCACTATTTTGACCGATGGAAATACTATATTAGAGCCGATGTCAGCTTTTTTGAGTGTATTATGTAATTCTCCCGTACATGTGACATGTTGACTCTGTTTGACTATGGAGAGGAGGTATACATGCCTCCCCCTCCTACAATTGCACCACCTACAGTACCTATACCACCACCACCTCCTCCACCACCACCATCTCCAGTATATATACATGCTCCTGTTGTTACCCATGTACCACCCACCACCTAGTACCTTGGCTCAGTTTTTATAACGTGCCTTTGTTCGCATGTCTTACGCAGTTCCCCCTGCTCATGGGTCTTTCCCATCATCCAGTGTGCATTAGGTATGTAATGAGCACATTGTTTCTACTGATGGCATTGGTGATTTATCCATGCAGTGGGATTCTTTACTGGATGAGCAGATACCCTCTCAGGAGGGTAGTTTACAGGTTAAGGAGGAGGCGAGTGATCAAGATGTGCCTATTGCTCAGCGGAAAGCAGAGACAACTTGTGCTACATATCCTCTTGTAACCCATGTTTCCTTGGGCTGACTCTCAGAGGTCCTCATGAAGTTTATCGTGGGACTGTCAGCTTTGGAGATACCATGGACATATCAGGAGGCGATATAGGACAACCAGTGACGTCTTGCCATGGAGGAGGAGATATTCGCATTACAGTCACGTGGCACATGTAACATTGTTACAACTCCTACATGAGCATCTGTTGTCGGATGCAAGTGGGTGTTTACGGTGAAACACCGAGCAGATGACATCGTGGATTGCTACAAGGCGAGACTTGTGGTTCGTGGGTTCACCCAGACATATAAGGTGGACTATCAGGATACTTTCACTCTAGTAGCTCGGCATTTTACACCACAGATCCTTCTTTCTGTTGCAGTGACAAAGGATTGATCCCTATATCAGCTTGATGTGAAGAATATATTTCTCTATGGTGACCTGCAGAAGGTCTACATACAAGAGCCACCTGGGTTTGCTGTTGAGGGGGAGTATCAGAAGGTTTGCATACTTCACAAGGAAATCTATGTCCTTAAACAGAGTCTAAGAGCATGGTTCCAGAAGCTCTCGGATCTGATAGAGCAGCAGGGGTTCGTGAGATCGACTGCAGATCATTCATTATTTGTTCTGAGGTCTTAGAGAGGTACAATTATCATACTTGTTTATGTTGATGATATCATTGCTACATGGGATGTTGATGATGCCATCCAGGTTGCTAATAATTTCCTTGGTCAGCAATTTGTAACCAAAAACCTTGGCAGTCTACGCAATTCCTTGGTCTAGAGTTCGCTAGGAAGCAACAAGGTCTTGTAATGCCCCAGAGAAAGTACATTACAGATCTTCTCTCTGAGGCATGAATGATAGATTGCAGACTTGCCACTACCATGAACCCAAGCATGAAGCTGTAATATGATGACATAGAGGAGGTAGACAAGAGGAGGTATAGGGAGCTCATTGGGAAGCTCCTATATATGACCATCATCCAGCGAGATATATCCTTTGCAGTGAGCATAGCACGTCAGTTCATGGAGCAGCACTGATCTTCTATTTAGTAGAGGCACATCCCTTGCCATTACATTTGTGCTGATGCAGATTATGCGAGATGCCCCAAGGACAGGAAATCTACCTCTGTCTTTGCAGTATTCATAGGGAGTTATTTGGTCTCATGGAAGACCAAGAAGTAGATGGTGGTCGCCATATCCAGTGCAGAGTTAGAGTGCAGAGCCATGGCACATGGGAGTACAGAGATGATGCGGGTTAGATCCGTTTTTATCAACCTAACTATTGAGGTGCCTCTTCCCATGCACCTACAATGTGACAAGCATGCTACTCTCTTCATTGCCAACAATCTAACCTTTCATGAGAGGATCTATCATATCAAGATTGTAGAGATATATTCATGTTTATGTATCGTTTTCTCAGTTTAATTTTCTTTTGTCTATCTTATGTAATTTACCCATAGGTCTCTCCTCTATATAAGAGAGCCTAGGGTTCCATGGAATAACAAGTCGCTTATTTTTTCCAACATGATGACAAGATGACAGCTACTACCCCCATGGATCCAAGCATGAGATTGTATGATGACGATACCGATGAGGTAGACAAGAGAAGATATAGAGAGCTAGTGGGAAAGCTTCTCTATGTAACCATCATTAGACCCAACATGTCCTTTACAGTCAGTCGGGTTAGCCAATTCATGGAGCAGCCGCGTCAAGTATATATGGATGTTATACATATGATATGAAGGTATATGAAATCATCTCCAGTGCAGGGTTGTTATTCGGGAAAGGAGATGTCACTATTTCAGCATGCGCAGATGCAGGATGCCGGGTGCCCTAAGGATAGGAAGACCACGACATGCTTTGGTATATTCGTTAGAGGTTCAATTATTTCTTGGAAAAGCAAGAAACATATTTTGGTGGCTAGATCTAGTGTTGAATCCGAGTACATGGCTATGGCACAAGCAAGTACAGAAATGACATGGGTTCGGCAGTACTAGCAGATCTACACATTGATGTGCCTCTTCCCATGTCACTGAGGTGTGATAATCATGCTACACTATTCATTGCAAATAACCATGCATTTCATGAGAGGACAAAGCATATTGAAGTTGACTGCCACTACATATGTGGCATGGTTCAGAAGGGCTTTATTTCCACTTCCCATGTCAGCTCAGGGGACCAAAGTGATGATATCTTTACTATGGCACTACTCAGAGGACCATTCCAGAAGTGTTCATCCAAGCTGAGCATAATTGACATCTATGCTCCATCTTGAGGGGAAGTGTAGAGATATATTCATGTTTATATATCGTTTTCTCAGTTCATTTTTCTTTTATCTATCTTATGTAATTTACCCATAACTCTCTCCTCTATATAAGAGAGCCTAGGGTTCAATGGAATAATAAGTCGCCTATTTTTCCCAACAGAGGTAGAAATCATAGTACAGAGCTATGTTTCAGTGGAGTACAGTGATGAGGTGGGTCAGATCCCTTCTTACTGACCTAACTGTTGAGATGTCTCTTCCCATGCACCTCCAATGTGACAACCAGACTGCACTTTTCATTGCCAACAATCCTTCCTTTCATGAGAGGACCAAGCATGTTGAGGTAGACTAATACTACACTCGAGATATGATTCAAAAGGTTTCATCTTCACTACTCAATTTAGCTCAGGAGATTAGACAATAGATGTGTTCATCAAGGTCCTAGTCAGAGGGCCATTCCAGTGATGTTGTTCCAAGTTGAGCATGATTGATATCTACGCTCCAGCTTAAGCGGGAGTGTTGAGATATTAGTTATCATTTATTGCTTTCTTGTATTTTCCTTTCTTTATGTATATCTTATGTAATTTGTCCAACAAGTTTCTCTATATAAGAGAACTCTAAGGACTAATGAATATGCAATTCATTATTTTCTCCCAATAAAAGGCATTGATGATGAGGTTTTTTTTTCAATCTACTCCGGAAGGGCTTATATTTGAGGAAGAAAAGGGTATGTAGTTAGGAAGGGATGGCGTGGCGTTACTTTAGTTGGTTGGAACTCTGTTAATGTGACCTATGGGGGATGGGGGTCTTGGGGTGTTGAAGGCTAATGTCACGAGCAAGGCTCTCTTGGTAAAGTGGTCCTCTAGACTCTGGGGGAGTGAGGATCATCTTCCTCCAGGCTGGTAAGAAGTATATATTTGATCTTTTCACATCTTTTCACCTCTTCACTACTTGTTGGGTTCTATTTCTTTCTTGAAGGGACTCGGTGCCACGTTCCTAGAGATTTCAGCTAGTATGCAACATGTTTTAGACAATCACTCATTCAGATTTTAAATCCATGAATGTTCTGTTGGTGGATCTTTGGGTGTTTGTTCTCAAGGTTTTTAGTTTTGATGGCAATCAATGGCTTGAGCGTACTCAAGTTTCTCTCGCGGCTTCTCGAGGGAGGGGTCACTGGTTCCGATCATTCAGTACGCTGACGATACCCTCTTCCTCATCGAAGGGGGTATTGAGGAGGCTAACTGCATGGCGGTGGCTTTAGAGATCTTTGCTGAATTATCGGAATCGTTTAAGAATGATGCGAAGTCTATGTTCGTCCCTTTCGGGCGTGCAGAGCAGCTTGCTGATAGCCTCGAGATGGTCTTGGGCTCGGGGCGTGCTTCTTTACCGCTTGATTATTTGGGCACGCCTTTGATGCTGGGAAGGACTAGGATTCGTGATTGGCTGAGGGTGGTGGAGAAGGTTGAAGCAAGGCTGTCTGGTTGGAAGGCCACTGTTCTCTCGAGGGGTGGCAGGCTGGTCCTTTTGAAGGCCATCGTCTCCTCCATCCCCATCTATTTTCTCCAATGTTGCAATAGTCGGCCGACTATCCCGAATAGTCGGTCCGACTATGCGGTGCGGTGGGGTACCCGACTGAACAGACCTCCAGTCGGGCAATAGTCGGCCCGATCGAATAGTCGGCCGACTATTCGGCCGACTGGCCCGACTATGAGGCCGACTGGAGTTTGACTCTTCATATTTTTATTTTTTTATTTTCAATTTTCAATATTTATGGTTACATTTTACCACGGTATCGCCATAAATGTCAAATTCAATATGTCTATTATATTGATTGGTACTTTTATCTTGGATTCATGTTAAATAATGACCATATATGTATAAAAATATAAGAATATATGTATTATGAATAATTTTTATATTAAAAATACAAAACCGAATAATTCCGAATAGTCGTCCGAATACCGATTATTCTCTTTTCAGTGACCCCTCCGACTGAATACCGAATACCATCTTCTGCAACACTGATTTTCTCTCCAACCGCAAGATGCTGAAGGGGATTCGGGCGTGGCTGGAGAAGCGGATGCGCTCTTTCTTGTGGGGTAACAATGCGGACGGGAACAGGGGGATCCATCTGGTGGGGTGGGAGGATATCACGCATAATAAGATCAATGGGGGCCTGGGAGTGAAATCGCTAGAGTAAATGAATGATGCGTTGTTACTTAAGTGGGCTAGCAGGATTTGGGGTCCGGGGGATGATCTTGTTTGCATGGTGGTCCGCAAGATCTACGACGTGAGGGGGGCGCCTCCTTCTCTATCTGTCATCCTCGCCACCCCGACCCCCTTCTGGCGGGGTGTGGTGAAGACTTTCGTGAACAACATCGCCCTCTTTAGACCAGTTCTCGGGAGGGGGGACTCCTCTTTTTGGGCGGACGATTGGTCGGGGGGGCTTTGCTCTCGTTTCCCCCGGTTATATGCGCTGGCTGGGGAGAAGTTCTGCTCGGTTGCAGACTGTTGGGCTGATGGTCTATGGTGCCCAATTTTCTCCGCTAACCTCTCCGACCAAAGATTTGAGGAGTTCTTGGCCTTACTGGAGGCTGTGCGGGAGGTGGGGCCTCCTAGTGGGGGGCGGGACCACTGGTGTTGGAGGGAGGGACCGTTCTCCGTCAGGGGGGCCTATGGTGCCATCTCCAGGCAGTCGCCGACCAACTCGGAGCTGCTTCGTAGAGACTGTGCAACTATCTGGCTCTCAGGCTTCTTGAGAGAATTGGTATCTTCCTTTGGTTGCTCAAGAGAAAGAGGCTGATGACGCGAGATCGGTGCGTCAGGCTTCTTGGCGTTATTTCGGACAGATGCTTGATTTGTAATGCTGCGATCGAATCGGTGGAACATCTTTTTTTCTCATGCCCCATGGTCTCTCAGCTATGGCAGGAGATGGGCTCTGATTGGTGCCGCAGCGACGACTTTCAAGCCTTCTGGAACTCGATCCACGCGAATCTGAACAGGCCTAGGAGAGAGCGGTTGTATCCCATGGCCATCCTATGGGCGGTGTGGCGGGGGAGAAACGACTTGTTGTTCTCGGGTCAGCGTTTTTACAAAGAAAATGTGTGGGTGTTCGCTAAATGCATGATTGAAGATTGGGTTCTGTAGCGTTTTGGTTGTAGTGTGTTTCTGTTTTTCTCCTGATTTTTTCTCTCTTTTGTTTTGAATAAATATTATTGGGGCGGACACCATTGAGTGTTTCCCCCTACCTTTTAGACTTCAAGAAAAAAGTTTCAAGTTGTGGTTGTTGAGGTCCATTAATTTGAAATTTGATCTTATTTAGCAAAATCTCTTTCTAGACTCTTCTCTTCCCTCTCTACTGTTTTTGTTGAGATATTTGTGTAATTGAACCTCTATGAATGAGAGTTGTTTTGTCCCACATGGATGAGTGAAGAGAGTTTGTTATGTTGGCGGGGTTGTATACAGAGCCCCACACCCATTGTAAACCTGTGAGCAAGGGTTTAAATATCGATTTCGGATATTGTATCGATACCATGTCGATATGATATTTTGTCGAAATTTCGACAACATTTCGACGACATTTCGCCCATATCGATCATCATTTGTGAAGAAATGACTGAAAACTACCCTCATATGGCCATTTCGCTCGAAATTTCTGTTCCTTGTCGAAATCGAAATTTCAGCGAAATTTCGCGAAATCTGGTACCTTGCCTTTGAGAGAGTTGAATAAATATTCGACCCTTTGTGGTCGTTCTCCATTGCCTTCATCCCACTCCTCGCGGAGTAGGGTTTCACGTAAACTCCTGATAGTTCCATGTTTCATATATCTTTCTTTTATTTGTTCTTGATCTGATTACGCTTCCATTTATTTGTACATGGTATCATTTTTTCATGTTATTGAGATCTGTTCTGCCGAGTTTGTTATCAGAGAAAACTAGGATTCTCGAACTGGAACCCTAATCTCACGATGGCGCCACCTAGTTCCAGTTCAGAGGTGATCGTGCTATATCATCCTCAATCCACCTTCATCCTCCCCCTGTGAAGTTGTTCGTTATGACGCTACTTTTTTTTGAAAAAGATTATAACACTACTTGATAGCACCCATGTGCATCTGTTGGCATTGATAATCAAAGAGACCAGGGAGTAGAAGCGGAGATCCTCCAACGCCTCCACCACTATGGCGATGCAACTTCATCGTTTGGCAGTCAGAGTCAGCAGCGGTAGCAGATTTCGGGTAGCAACTTCAGCAACAACCTGTGTTATTGGTAAAGGAGAACGAGACAAGATGATGTTCATGTAACCAAAGATGGCATCGAAGAAGCGCTGCTCCCGATAGAGAGGACCCGTGAAGCCCCAACAACATTGAGAAGCACCAGCCATTGCTGCAGATTTCCACGGCCAGCGAAAAAAAACCAACGACGATGGCAATGAGGATAGCGGATAGGGTGACGTTCCAAGAGTTTGTGCAAGAGATATGGCACAAAAGATCTGCGATGGTACGGTGAGATGTGAATCCTTGAAGGAAGATGAGGTGGCGCACAAACCTTAAAGGCTCCGTAACTTGCGATGGGTTCATGTGTGGAACCGTAACTTGCAGGGGAGGAAGAAAATAATTGGGAGAACTTTCAACCCATTTCTTAAGCATGATCTTGGGGTTTAAATTGCAGCCCTCACTCTTTTTTTATGATTGTCCCAGAGGGTTGCTGTTGTGACCTATTTGAAGAAAAAAATATGAAAACAAAAACAAGGGGGTCCAAAGGGTGATTGTTGTGCTTAAAAGGGGGAATACAAAGAGGTTGGGACTGCAAAAAATAGTTTAAGGAAAAAAAGATTATTGAAAAAAGAGAGAGAATTGTAGTAAAAAAAGGAGGCGCAAAAAAACATTTGAAGGTGATTGACAGTGGAAAAAAGGGAAGCCCAAAAAATGAGATGGAATAAAAAAGCATGCTGAAAAAAGTGAGAAGAAAATGAGGAAGGGAAGAATTTGAGTTTTTGTTTGTACTCCCACATGTAGTTAGGAAGGGTGTGCGCACGAGTACCTTGTTTTGTTAAGGGGCACATATGTGATCATTTATTTGAGAGGTCCCTATACTCTGGATTTGGGCTCATGATTTTCATGTGTGCCACATATGACATAGATCTATGGTAGAAGCTCGATACGAGAGATCCATAGGGTCTCCATATTAGAGACCTCATTCTTTGAGCCAGTGTGGTTTAAGGTTCTCGTTGTGAGAGACCCATTGTAACGACTTCATGATTGAAGTCTTTTTCAAATCACTATATGGTGGCAACACTCACAATGGTCTCTGTTGAAGAGATCTATTTTCAGTTTTCCATATCCAGAGCATTCGAGAGCCCGACAACAACAGTTGAAGATTCCCTAGATCACAAGCATGAAAAGATGCAATTGATATATGTACTCAGCTTGTGTGTATTGTATTGTTCAAGCTGAGCATTCCATGCTCTGGCTTGAGGGGTATTGTTGACATATTTGTGTAAATGGGCCTCTATGAATAGGAGTTGTTTAGTCCCACCTGGATGAATGGTGGGACTTTGTTGTGTTGGTGGGGTCCTCACAGCCTATTAAGGAGATGATGTCCTCACAACTTGCTATCTGGTGAACCGCATGCCCTCGTCTGTGTTGGGAGAGAAGATTTCTTTCTTAATTGCGTTTCCTGATAAGGATCTTTTCTCTCTTACACATCGTGTGTTCGATCCAGTTACTTTTGTTCATGATGTCTCTCCAGTTTGTGACAAGCTCTCCCAGAGCTGTCAAGTGCATTTTGTCGGCTACTCTCGTACCCAAAAGGGGTATCGTTGCTTTGATCCGCTAAAGTGGAAATACTTTGTGAGTACTTATGTTACTTTCTTTGAGTCTATCACGTTGCCTCTTCCTCCTGTTGTCATACCACCACCTCCATCTACTCTTGCTTTACCACCACCACCGCCGCCACCGCCACTTCCTACACTTGCTCCTGCCTCCACCTGCTCATGTGGCTCCACCTCATACTGTGACTCAGTTTTTGCTACGTGTTTTTACTCGCAGGTCTCGCTCGATTCCCCCCGTTTACAGACCTTGCCCATCATCCAGTATGCCTCAGGCATGTAATGAGCACATTGTCTCTGCTAATGACACTACTGTGTTGTCTGTGCAGCAGGATTTCATACATGATGAGCAGGTGCCCTTGGCAGATTATCTAGATGGGTTGATTGTTCTGCGCAAGCATAAATGTAGGTTCGTTGCTTATCCTTTTGCAGCCCAGATTTCCTTGAGCAGGCTGTCAGAGGATTTCATGAGGTTTACCTTGGCATTATCAGCTGTGGAGATACCATGGACATGTCAGGAGGCTCTTCAAGACACTCAATGGAGATTAGCCATGGAGGAGGAGATGGCTACATTACAGTCACATGGTACGTGGAGTCTTCTTTCTGCTCCAGTTGGCGCATCCGTGGTGGGATGCAAATGGGTGTTTACTGTGAAACACTGTGCATATGGTAGTGTGGATCATTATAAGGCGAGACTTGTGATACGAGGGTTCACCCAGACATATGAGGTGGACTATCAGGATACTTTATCTCTAGTTGCCAGACATTCCTCTCCGTGCATTCTACTTTATGTTGCTGTGACACGAGATTGGCCCCTTACCAACTTGATGTGAAGAATGGCTTCTTTATGGTGATCTACAGGAGGAGACTTACATGCAGCAACCACCTGAGTTTGCTACTGAGAGGGAGTGTCAAAAGGTTTGCAGGCTTTACAAGGCTATCTATGGCTTAAGCATAGTCCAAGAGAATAGTTTCAGAAGCTCTCGGACTTGATAGAGCAGTATGGATTTGTGCGATCGACTGCATATCACTCTTTGCTTGTGCACAGGACCCAGAGAGATACCATTGCCATTCTTGTTTACGTTGATAATATTATTGTTATAAAATATGAAGAATGCAGAAGCGAACACGGAAAAAGATAAAGAACAAAATAAGAACGAGATTTAACGTGGAACCCTACTCCGTGAGGAGCGGGATGAAACCACGGGAGAAGCCCTCAAAGAGGCATATGCTTCATTGCTTTTTCTCAATGAGTACAGGAGGTCTGGGGCTCCTTATATAGCCTCTCCAGAGCCTCCAAGTCCCACCACTGGACGATGTGGGACTAAACACTGGATGGGGTAAATGGATCTTCTCCAAGATCCAGTTACCCTGCTACAACTCAATATGGCGCATAACCAAATACTCTAACACTCCCCCTCAAGCTGGAGCATGCAATGCTCAGCTTGGACAAATAGAAAGAAACTCACCTCAACTCTACAAGACACTACGGACAATATCAACCCAACGCGCACATGCTGCAATCGAGGACGTTGCTTCTCATGCCGTGCAGGTGAGGAGGACGAACGGGTTTGAGTGTGAGTCAACTGAAGACTCGGAATCTGACCATCGAGTCTGAAAACTTGCGCCTGATGTCTCCTCGTCGGAGAACTGGGTCTCTCCCATCTGGCTCAGAGAATGGTGCACTGCTCTGGAGTACCTATGATACCACATGAAAACCCTAGCCCTCAATGGCATAGGGAATGGTCCTCTGCTCTGGAGTCCCTATGGCTCACATGAAAACTCTGGCCTGACAACAAGAAGAATGATGGGGACCACGGACAATGATGGCAATATATGCTCATCTGAAAAATGACCGCACACTCGTGCGTATCTGAAAACTGAGGACTCGGGATCAATCGTCGAGTCTGACAAAATCTGATCATCTGTAGAGTTTGAAATTTTGAACTGGTCTGGAGACTGGCATTTGAATCTGGAATCTGGAATACAAGACATGTGACTCTACATATATACTCCCCCTTTCTCCCATACTTGTCGGAAAATGACATCGACAAAGTTGGGAGAAGACAAGAATAATGGGGAAGACAACATGAAAACTCTTTGCCGATAATGATAATAATTTTTTTTCCGGCTTTTGCTTCGCATTTTTTTTAAAATTGCATACGGCTTTTCTTTGTATGCGACTCTTTCAAAGGAAACTTTTTTTACTATGCGTACGACTTCTTTTTTTATTGTACGCGCCTCTTTTCCTCAAAACATTTTTTTCTTTTTTTTACAAAACTTTGCGTACGGTTTTTTATTGTACGAGCCTTTTTTTCTTTTCCTTTTTTTTAAATCAATCCACCTCTCTTTTTTTTCTTTTTTTTATAATGCTATCGGGCCCATTCGGCCCTCGAAGAAACATGCGCAGCTTAGGGCTGAAAAGAAATAGCCTCAGGTTTTTTTTTAAATCGTGACGCATGGGCTCACTAGGGTTCCCAATCATGGGAACCCTTTTGGTTCCCTGCGCCGCCCCTGTTAACTGTGGAGGCGCGCATGGAAGCTTCTTGCGGCTTGGAGAGGGGGGGGGCACCGCCACCAACCGTGGAGGAGAGTAGAGGACATGAGGAGGCGACGCCTGGAGGCCTGCCTTTGAGCTGCAGCACGTCGCCAGCGTGAGAAAGGGAAGGCGAGGGAGCCTTCGCACGTCGCCTTAACGAGGAGGGGCGGCAATCGATCTGGAAAGCGACGCCTGGGCATGAAAAGAGGTGCCGCTCTGATGGGAGTCGGGTCTGGAGAAGCGGCTAGTGCGCGCGACTGGGCATGCCGCCAGGAGGGAGGGCTCGCTGGAAGCTACTTTGGCACACGATGCGCGCGGTGCACAGCAGATCGCAACTGCCTTTCTGGGGTGTCGCACCTGCTGGGACAGAGGCTAGGGCATCGAGATGCGCCTGGGATTCCCGCAAGGCCACTGGAGGCGCGCGATGGGTCTTGAAGATGCACGGGTTGCGAGCACTGGAGGGGAGATGTCGAAGGGCATCGCCTGGAGTACTCGCGTGAACAATGGATCCTCCTGTTGGCAACAAATCTCTGGAGAGGCTGCTTGATGCGCCGCCTGCTTGAAGATGGTGCAAGGCCGGGATAACAGATTTTTACCAACAAATCTAGGGTTTCAGAAAAACCCTAGAACATGAACTTTTGACCAATAATAATCTTCAGGAATAAACAATCGAATCTCGAATAAATAAAGAACACGAAATCCTTGATAATCACCCGCTCTGATACCATGTTATAAAATATGAAGAATGCGGAAGCGAACACGGAAAAAGATAAAGAACAAAATAAGAACGGGATTTAGCGTGGAACCCTACTCCGTGAGGAGCGAGATGAAACCACGGGAGAAGCCCTCAAAGGGGCATATGCTTCATTGCTTTTTCTCAATGAGTACAGGAGGTCTGGGGCTCCTTATATAGCCTCTCCAGAGCCTCCAAGTCCCACTACTGGACGATATGGGACTAAACACTGGATGGGGTAAATGGATCTTCTCCAGGATCCATTTACCCTGCTACAACTCAATATGGCGCATAACCAAATACTCCAACAATTATTGTTACCGGGATGTCGAGTAGGGTATTTAGAGTGCCAAGGACTTCCTTAGTCATCATCTTGTAACCAAGGACCTTGGTAATTTACGGTACTTCCTTGGACTGGAGTTTGCCAAGAGCCAGCGAGGTCTTGTGATGATCCATAGGAAGTATGTTATAGACCTTCTTTTAGAGACATGCATGGCAGATTACAGATCTGCCACTATTCCTATTGACCCAAGCATGAAGCTATATGATGATGACACTGAGGAGGTCGACAAGAGGAGGTACATGGAGCTTGTTGGCAAGCTACTATATGTGACTATTTCCAGGACCGACATATCCTTTGACGTGAGCAAAGTGACACATATGGATGCAATCCATATAATTTTGAGGTATATGAAGACTTCACCAGGTACGAGACTTCTGTTCAGCAGAGATACATCTCTTTCAGTTACAGCATATACATATGCAGATTATGTTGGGCTTCCAAAGGATAGGAAGTCTACTTCAGATTTTGCGGTGTTCATAGGGAATTTCTCTGGATTCTTGGAAGAGCAAGAAGCAGACCGTGGTTGCCAAATCGAGTGCTAAGTCAGAATATAGGGTCTTGGCGCATGCTATTACGGAGATGATATGGGTCAGATCTGTTCTTACTGACCTGACTATAGAGGTTCCTCTTCCCATGCACCTCCAATGTGACCATGGAAGGCCGTATCGATACGATATTTCGACGATATATCACCGAAATATCGCCTATATCGACGAGCTTTTGTGAAGAAAATGCCTGGAAATCGGGATATCGCCATATCGATACCCATATCGGTCCCATGTCGATATCGATATATCGGTGATATATCGCCGATATATCCCGATATTTCCTTCATGAATGTGACAATCATGTTGCTCTTTTCATTGCCAATGACCCAGCTTTTCATGAGAGGACCAAACACATAGAGTTGGACTGTCACTACACTCGTGATATGATACAGAAGGGTCTTATTGCCACTACTCATGTCAGTTCTGGAGATCATACAACATATGTTTTTACTAAGGCCTTAGCCAGAGGGCCTTATCAGAGATGTTTCAAGCTGAGCGATATCTACGCTCTAGCTTGAGGGGTGTGTTGAGATATTTCCTATCTTCCGTACTGTTTTGTTTTTATCTATTTATTTTGTCTTCTTCATGTAATTTTCCCAATAAGTTCCTCTCATATATAAGAGAACTCAATGACCTCTCATTAATCAATTTATTTCATTTCCTTCTACAAAGGCATACATTGCAAAGTTCTCCTTGCATTCAGCTGCTTTTAGCCATTTATGCGATGCTAGCCCTGAGGAGATACATCATTTATTCTTTACATGCGATCATGCTAGGACTTGATGGGAGATATCAGTAGGTGGACTCGGCACCTCTTTGACAAACTTTTAAACATCTTTGTATGCTGCTCAGTTTAGATCTTTTTGCGAGCAGCTCTGTTATTTGGGTTGGGCTGTTCGGTTTGTAATGGTCCTACCTTCTGTAAGGAGACTTTATACGTCATAGTTCTATTGGAATCTCGGTTCCTGTAACCGCGGTTGGTACACTTTGTGGGCACCATTTTGTGCACTCCATTTTTCACTAAATTTCTTAGTATGTGGATGCCATCTCATTATGGATGTTCCCTCCTTCGCTTAGGTCATGATATTCAACTCGTTTTTTTTAAGAGAACAAAGGGTGCAGCCCAAAGACTGGAGCTCACCGCAGATTTATTCCATTAACACACTAGCACAGAAATACAAGCCCAATCACAGCACACACGGATACAACCATAAGGCCAGTAGTGCCCAATAACCGCCCAACACCCAATGACCGAAGTACCAATGCCCACTTACAACTCCTTACACCAAAATTACATGTTTTGCCATAAAGCCGTCAACGCCCTGTAGTAGAAATACGATTATTCAACTCGTTATATTAATATAATAATCATGTATTTAATAGTTAATTCATATGATGGAAATACGATATATAGTATATATATAAATAAATTATGGCCTGTTGCAGGCACATGCCGTCAGGGAGACAATAATTCTGATCCAAAACCAGTCTATTTTGGCATTTTTGTCAACCTTCTACGATTATGAGTACTGATGTTCTTTAATTTTACTTTTTTTCTACTATTTTTATGTTTCATTTCATCTTCTGCGAATCTAGTCATCAATTACAGTCATTTTGCAGGGGGGCTGGACATTGAAGGAGAGGCAGACAGCTGGGATTTTGGTGTTGGTAAGAACCTATGACACCTCTTATTTTTGGGGTCAATGCTGCCTACAAATTCTGTTCTGATTCATGAACATCTTTTTATATTATATTTTCTGTCATAATATGCTGAGGATTTTGATTCTAATCAGTCATGCTACGTCTGGGGATTTGAATTCGTGGTATTTGACATTGTTGTAGATAAAGTTTGCAGATGTGTATACTTGAATAGTACTATTGTATTGGATGTTTCACGCATGATGTTGTTGATGTCTGTCCTCGAATCATCAGGTCTATATTTATAATCCCTGCGTTGTAGCTCGCCCCTACCATGTCACCACCTTGGGGGGGGGGGGGGGAGGGGGGGGGGGGGGGGGTTGGCATATGGCAGCATTTAGATACCCACTCACTTACATCACCTACATTCCAACTCCATTAGCGTGTTGCCATGATGATTGTGGCCCCATGACATGCTAATTTATCAACTGTGAAACCTCACAATGTGCTACTCCGACAAACATGAAGGAGGGAGGTGGGGGGTTCATATGGCAGCTTTTAGATACCCGCTCACTTACATCACCTACATTCCAACTCCACTAGTGTGTTGCCATGATGATTGTCGCCCCGTGACATGCTAATTTGTCAACTGTGAAACCCCGTAATGTGCTTCTTCGATGAGCATGGGCGACTGCGATCCGTAAATTGAACCATGCCTCCAATTAGAGTTTTGGCCCAACTCTAGCAATGTTCTCAGACTTGATTGCTCAACCTCCTCTCAATCATCTCCTAAATCGTTACTCGAGATTCTCTTAGACAACAAGATCGGATTACAACATTTGAGGAAAGCGTGTTGCTATGGAGGATGTCTGTAGCCAGATGAAAATGCTTCAATGGATGTGACACAACACAAAAATTAACGGATCTTCAATAATGCAATTAAATAAAAAGTTGGTATGGTGCTTATAGAAGTAAAAATTAGGAAAAATCCATTTAAAGTTGGTCGGGCATGAGTATATGGCCACTTGTCATGCAGAAAAGAGCATTTGATGCGCAAGTAGTTGAGAGAATAAACTTGTAAAAAGGAGCAATGAATTATATGTATAGGATGAAAACTATTAAAATGATTCAGCTTATTTAGATCCAGGGCTACCATTTTTAAAAGTGTATCGAAGGGAATGAGTTCATGCAATTAATCCTACTCGGCTAGGAAGGTGTGGTTTTGGTTCTGATTTGGTGGGTGCATACAGTTTATAGTGGTTAATTGCAGAATGCGGTCCGCTGATTTTTACACTGCTCATTATTTTTCATAAACGGGTGAAACGTGCACAAAAAGGTTGAGAGAAATACGTGCTCTCAAGAAAAAAGGGAAGGAAGAAGACATGGTCACAAAAAAAAAGGGTTTTTATCAGTTGTGCCCCTCTGAGATCGTGCAATATCAGTTATACCCCTATCTTTTTGGTAATATCATTTGTGCCCTCAACTTTTTGCCATTTTTTCAGGTGTGCCCCTCCGTTAATTTAACCGTCAATGAGTTGACTTAACCATGGTTTTTTCAAACCTTGATACAGTTAAGAGGGGTATTATTGTCCAGACTCCTCTTCTTCCTCCTCTTCCCTCATCCTCTTCTTAGTCTTCCAAACTCCTCCTCCTCCCTCTCTGCCCGGAACTCCTCCCCCGGCCCCCTGCTCCGAGATCCGCCTCAACCTCCCTCCGCCCCGCGTCAGCTTCGACCCAAGCGGCAAGGGGGCAACCCGGACGCGGTGGAGGAGGAGGCAACCCAATACGTGCCCGCACCTACGAAATCCGATTGTCACCAATCACAGAAATCTCATTCAAAACAAGCCAAAGCAAAAAAAATCTTGAATGATCACATCTGATATTCAACTTCCATCTGGAGGGATCCGCGAAAGAGAGTTAAAAGCTGAAATAAACACTGAAAATTTTGTGAAGTTATGAATCTCTCTGGTTTTTATCTCCAAATTTACGCATACTTTCTCTCTCCGTCACTACCATCCTCTGCTATTGCCGCGGCAGCCGCCTCCGGCGGCCGCGGCAGCAACGCACGTGCGCACATGCTCGAAGTCGGCGACGGGACACGGCAACGTGATGCCGCCGGAGTGGTGGAAGCCGTTCTCCTCCTCGGCTTTCCGGAGGAGCTCGGCGAAGAGTGGATGGTTGAAGTAGACCACCAGTACAACGAACCTCTCCTTCGCAGCGTGACCCACCTCCGCCTCCTTCACGCCGACGTACACCACCAGGTGGCCCTTGGGACGTCGTCGGTTGGGGAGGGGGAGGCGGCGAGCGGCAGAGTTGGAGACGAAGGCGGCTCCATCGGAGGAGCTTGGAGGCAAGGGGCAGCGAGGAAGAGGGGTGGTGGCAGAGGGAGAGGTGCTGGAGGAGGAGCAAGAGGCTGGGGAGTAGCTCGGGGCGGAGGGGGGTGTGCTGGGGCGGAGGGTGAGGCGTTGGAGGAGGAAGTTGAGGCTGGGAGGAAGAAGAGAAGGGGGGAAGAAGAAGAGGATGTGGGGGAGGATGAAGGAGAAGGTGATGGACTTTTTAATCCAATTTTTTAAACTTATTTCCTGTTGAATCCTCAAAGTTAACGTCCGTTTGCGGCGGGGATGGACGGCAACTAACCCGAGGGACACAACTGAAAAAATGGCAAAAAGTTGAGGGCACAAATGATATTACAAAAAAGATAGGGGCATAACTGATATTGCACGATCTTGGAGGGGCACAACTGATAAAAAACCCAAAAAAAAATTGTTTTGGATACACACCTTAAGGGTGAACACAAAACAGTTTTGAAAAATGTAAAAGTAATTCAACTCTGAAAAAGGTGGGAAAAAAACATGTTTTCTAAGAGGAAGTAAGGCTCCCAACTCAGAACAAAGTTTTCTCTCCTTGCTATCCCACATAGGAGAGAGGAGTTTATCTTTGAAGGTCCCGTAAGGGGGAACCTTATTTGAGCCTCCCAAATAGGTGGGACTGTGGTAGCCACTTCCTTTGAATTTCTCCGAGGTAGAGAAACTTATTTTCTTGATGTACCCTTGTGAGGTAGGTCTAGTCGACAGTAGATGTCCTATCTGACACTCGTCAAGTCCTCAATGAGGATTTGATTACAATTCAACTAATTTACGTGTAGACTGTGTAGTCTTGTGACTCTTGTCTCGGCATTTATTATTTAAAAAATAATAGTGGATGCTTTTTCAAGCTACTTTTTGGTGTCTTTCTTTTTAGCTTGCCTGTCAAATGCATTATGACCAATACTTTAGCCAGTTTACCTGCTCCTGCTTAATGGCTTGTCATATAACAAGTTGAGCATTATAATTGCTAGGAGTTTTATAATTAATCATATATATAATTGAATCTCCCTGAAATCCAATTATGAATCTTAGGTTTCATATTTTCGGCCCGTGTTGCTAATTTAGAGGGTACCATGGATGAGGACAATCTATGTGTATGATGAATTTTTGGGGTTGCTTTTTCCAATAAACGTTGGCCTACTACTACCTCTCTCTTGACTCTCTGAGCAGTGTATGATGATTTGAATTGAAAGAATAACAAGGATTTGAACTTTTTCGTTCTCTACTCTTGAGAAATCATACGGTCACCATGAACAAGTTAGGGAAAGAATGGATCACTTCAGGGTTTATTGTATGCAACACTGCATTGTCAATTTGTAAGATGTTCCTTATTTAGAAGAGGTGGCTCTTAGGAAATTGATTGTGTTTGAATCTGGCAAGATGTTGATATTAACTTTTTTATCTGGTTGTTTGGTAATAAGGTGCTGGGTTTTATTTGAATGCTACACAAACAAAATGGAAAAACTGGCACATGTATGATTATGTTGTTAAAGAATTGCCTGAACTTGTGAACAAGAACTTTGAATTACTTGACACATCTTGCGCATCAATTTTTGGCCACTCGATGGGTGGCCATGGGGCATTGATAATCTTCTTGAGGAACCTTGACAAGTACAAGGTAAGCAGTGCAATGTTTTTGTTGATAAATTCAGATGCCAATATCAGCACATCTTAATATTGTCATCTTTCCAGTCGGTATCTGCCTTTGCACCAATTTCTAATCCTTCAAACTGCCCTTGGGGACAGAAAGCTTTCTCAAACTACCTGGGCACCAACAAATCCGAGTGGGAGGCAAGTATCAGCTAGGAGATTTTTTTATTTGAGTCCTATTTAAGCATTGAGATAATGAAAATGCAAAATGATTGTGGTTGTAACTTCCTAATTTTGCATGTGTCAGGAGCATCTTCTGTTCATTTTTTCTTGCATTTACAATGCTCAAATCTGTTTGAAAATTGGAGAGAACAAAGTCTGCTAACATTTGTCTAAATGCAGGAGTATGATGCCACATACCTTGTTAAGGCATGCAACAATATATCCACCACTATCCTCATTGATCAAGTACGGGTCTCCTGCATATTTGCTAGATGTAGTATAATTGTCCATGCATTTAGCTTTGTGGTGTGAGATTCTTATAAAATGCCTGTCTTTTTCTTTTTGTCAACTTCCTTCCATGTATTGTCTTCTGACCAATTTTTACCCTAACATATCATTCCCAGCTCAAATGTCTTATTCTGTTGCTTTTTATTAGGGAAGCGATGATAAATTCTTGCATGATCAATTATTACCCCAGAACTTCGTAGAGGCCTGTAATAGCGCAAATGTTCCCGTCCTCCTGCGAATGCAGCCTGGTTATGACCACTCATACTTCTTTATCGCATCTTTCGTTGAAGAACATATAGGTCACCATGCTAAGGCCCTTAAAGTTTAGAGATTTAGATGAAGTGCTATATCGACCGCAGCCTAGGATGTGGGTATTCAGGGCAGTAAAGCTGAGATGTTGACTTTTAACGCGTGCGGGATCCTTTTCTTCTGATTATAATTTTGTTATTTATCTATGTAACTTAATTCTCTCCATTTACTTCGCCGTTTCATGCTGTTTTCACTGTAAGTAGATTTCAGTATGCTTTTCCATCTATATTTACTTGATGTGCTTTCTGGATACATAAGGTGCACGTGCTCGTTTTGCAGGCAGCTGCATAAATCACCTTGCAACACAATATACCCTGCATATCAAAGTTTGAATTTTTTATCTGTTTTTTAAAATGGCACTATGAATTGATGGTAACTTATTTAAGCTGCGTTGCAGAGTGCAGAAATCAATTGAAACTGCAATTCTATATTAGTTAGTCATGCTATCTTTTTCCAGGTGCTTTGAACATTAGCCCAAATTGTTCCAAGTCATCTGACAAATTATTAAATGTTTAAATTAGAAAAGGGTTTATGCAACTTTATACACCATTTATTTCAACGAGTCCTTATTTGCAAAGATATTACCAAACTTTCAAGGTCAATTAGCTTAGTCCGCACTTGATAGTCATATCAGACAAACAAGAACAGGGCCAATCATCCTAATATACTGGCCCTCCAAGCCAATATATTCATAGATATGGCCTTCCTTGAAATTACCACTCTGTTTTTTTCCTGTATAGATTATGGTTAATCCTGCAACTATTTGTAAACATCGATCCTTAATATGCATTTGAAGCTTAAACTATTAGAGGGTAGGTTTTTTGCCTTGTTGATTTCATAGGTAAGAACAACCCTTTAAGAATTTGTGTTGGTCGGTTAGTTTGAATCCCTAATTATATATATCTTGATTCGGGTATGGGAACATGGATCATGTAGCCATTTAACAGGAGAAGATAATATCTCATCACTGCTAGTTCCATATATCTCAACTGGAATGAGAAATCAGTTCCATTCAATTGATTTTGCTAGAGTTGAACTTCCTCTCTTTGGTGATGTATTTTCAAATTTTGAGTACGTGAAGATGAATCAGAGCAAGCGAAGAGGAAGAAAGACGAGACGGGAGAAGAAGAGGAAATGTGAATCCAGTGGCATTTCAGGATCACTAAGTTCATCGTTAGCACATATGTGGTTTGATTGAAAAATCCCCCTCTTCCTTCATGGTTTGAGGTTTGCCATGTATGCTTTGCTTCAGTTTCAGATATTGTCAAGAGCTCTTGGTTGTCCATAACCATATATACTGGATACCTGATTGTCGTTGTATGCTATCATGCTTGCTAGCTAAGAACTGAATAGTCATATGCAGAATGTTCTATTTTATCAGATCACGTGATGGATGGTTTCCTCCGGTCCATCTCGTATCTCGTTAATGACATGTGATGATGACTGAGAACTTCAGGAATATTTAGTGATAAGAGAATTTCTTTTTCAAGAATTTAAAACTGAATTGCTGGATCTCTGACTTCGAGGAGACTTCTGCTCATTTACACATTGGAGGTTTTGGTGGTGCTAATTTCTCGATTACAGGAAAGTGATGCTTGTTTGATGGTGTGTGTTGGACATACGATATGAAAGATAAGATGTTCAGAGCATTCTTTCCTCTAATGAAATGGCTTCCTCTTGATAAAATGGATGTCAAGGTTCTTTGCTTCAATGCGTGGATCATGACGGATATTGATAGCTCAGAAACCAAAATCTGCTTGAGTTCTAGAATATGGGTAGACAAGAGAAATGGTGTAGACACATCATCCCGAAGTTGAGCATCCATCTTCTTGAGAGTCAGCTTTTAAGTTGAGAACTGATCCTTTAAGATGAGCGCACACATGCTTGACCACCAGACCATTTAAATAGATTTGCGGGTCAATTAAAGTGATGATAATGAAAGTATGTGTCAACTTGCTTTCCAATTATTCAGAATGCAAATTGCATCAGTGGAATGATCTTGTGTTGTAGTTTGATGTTATTGTGATTTGAGTCTCTGTGTTTCTTAGTCGTTTGATCTTGGTTGATATCATTTGTGGGAAAAATCTCCTGGTGCTCTTATAGGTTCATATCCTGGACACCCATTTACTAAAGGGCATCAGAGAATGTTAACTTACCATCCGAGTCTGCCTGCTGGACTAGGACATCTAATCGACATCCAGCCCCCCGAAGGCGAGGGGCATCTGTTTGAAACCTACGAGAAAAAACTAGGGGCCTTCAATCTATGAGAGAGGTTTGATGCTTTTTGAATTCATTGTTTTAATTCTACTTTCTAGTTGCGGTATGTTATTTATGATCTCGGCTTATGATTTAATTGTCATGTATTTAGCTATTATAGCAGACCACGACTTCTTATGTCTTTAGTTGAGACTAGATGTTGACGATATAATCAGTGGATCAGACCTTCATCCTCGGTCCCATTGAGCATTTAATTGATGCCTACCTCGAGGACTGCCAATTTGGAAACCCCTACAAACTTATATATTCTTAGTAGTAAGAAAGGTCAGACGATACTGCATAGTACAAAAGGAGGGAAGAGAAAACTGCCTCCATCAACTATAGCAGCACCCCACTAAAGTAAGGAACGGATGCGCCCATGTTTTGTGTCCTGGTATTATATTATCAGTATCTTCAGTGAAAAGAGATTTATCAATTCGCTGCTCCCAGGCCGTAAAAGTAAGGGCCCCGGAATCGAGCTAGGAAATAATTCCAAAGATTTACCAAGAAGAAAGTCAAAAAGATAACTTATTTTCCATAAGGAGCGGACTTTCGAGAACATACTATATCTCTCAAAGCAAGAGCCCGCTCTGCTGAGATTTTCGATTCTGACTCAATAGTAGTCGAACTAGAACTCATAATGCTTTGAGCTGTAGCCTGAGCCCGAGCTTTCAATACTAGCTGGAAGGCCTAGTATGGCTTAACCTAGTCGAAAGCTGCCAACAGACAGAGGCTCATTAGGTGATCACGAACAAAGACGTGTAGAACTGTAAGCCCGTGGGGTTCTGGAGGGCTTGTGGCGACAGCTTAGGCAAGTCGGATCGGATGTCTGTATCACCAATTTTTGTACTGGTTCCAAAGAGCGAAGAAAAAAGGAATGTTTTGTTAACAAGAACAAGAAACTGTTTATAGCCGAGAAATGTGACAGATGTTCGCTTACAAGCTATATCGTCTACATCTTGCTAAGATATCAAAATGAGAATGCCAAAAGTTTTCCAGTAATCCTATAATCAAACAGCTTTGAGTTTGTATTTAGGTCTATCTTTCCAAGGTGAAATTCCCCCCAGCTTAACTATATGAAACATTTATTGAAAATGATAGTGAATCTTCTCTCAAAATATGACGGTGAATCAAAAATACTAATGAGTGAAAAGGGCTGGTGTATAGGATTATGTAAGGGAAATCGAAATTAGCAAACTAGAAAACTTGTTTTATTTTGTCTCTGATCATCTTTATGGGGTGAAGTCCTGCTGAAAAGTAGTAGTGTTGAGCATCTAGAAGAGCAAATCAAGGAATACTAAGTAGTTCAGAGATTTGAGGTAGGATTTGGTATGTTTTACTGGTTTTGTTTGTGGTTGCTTGATTGGTTTATTGTTCTTTCTTTTCGGTGACTGGCTGATGGTATTCTTATTTTTATAAATATTCTTCTTATTATTTGAGTTTGCTTCTCTAACTTGTGTGTATGCACATTTTTCTGATTTGGTTGTGGAATAATCAGGAATACCAACTTGCCTTGTCAGGTCCTGAATTAAAGAATGAATGAAAAAGTGATGATTTTTCCGTTCTGTTGTTTGGTTCACATTAGGAATGGAATTTTTAATAAAGGACCTGTTACTTTTGTATGTTTGATAGCTCGAAACAAAGTAATGAAGTTAACTTTCCATTGAATTTTATTAGATTGACATCATGATTTTCCTTGGTGTAATATACTATTAGGAAAAAATAATTTTACAACTTTAATCAGAAGTTATTTATGCAAACATGTATAAATACATTATCTGATATGTTATTTTTATGTATCCATTTTAAATTGGATATGTATACTAATAACACTTTGGTACCTGTAATATTTGTATTTTTATATATAATTAAATAATTTAATATAGTTATACATCTATATTCATATTCATGATATCCATTTTAATATACAAATCTACTTTTAATTAATTTGTGATCGATCGTATTTAATATATTTTGTATGAGATAAATATATTGAATTTGTTACATCTGGATAACCCTTATTCACCTATATTCTACAAATGGCATGGATACATGTGTATCCTATCTGCTTCTACACACACAGAGAGACATACATGGACATGCGCATATGTAGGGTTGGCTATTGAGTCACGGCTCGATGAGCCAGGCTCGGGCTTGGCTCGATAAGGGCTCATGAGTCTGGCTCATTAGGCTATTGAGCCGAGCTCGAGCCAAGATTTTGGGCTCGATAGCTTAACGAGCCGAGCCCGAGCCGAGCCCGAGCCGAGCCCGAGCCGAGCCTCGCTCGGCTCGATAACTCAATAAGAGTCTCGATAAGAAATATATATACATAAAATGTTTATATATAATACAAACAAAATAAAAGTAACCCTTAACGAGCCTTCTTTGCGCTCGAGCCCAGACCGGGCCCGATAAGGACTTATTCTCTTGCATGGTGAATAGAACCTATGTTATTATCCATTGTAATAATTACATCAAGATATATCCATGTGAATTCCTTATCAATATAAAACGTATAAAAATTCTATATACTTGAACACAATTTGCAATCACACGTCGTATTCCTTTCCCTCTTAAATTGCTTCTACGGAAGGTTTGTAATTCTATTATGGCTGGTGGTTGTGTACTTAAATTGTATCCAGTCTGCGTTGAGATTTATCCAGAGTTTTTTTTAATTTCAAAGCAGAGACCCAAATCTGATTCTGAAATAGGTGCGACTATTGGAAAACGGGAGTTTTGCTTTAGTACCACATCGCGCAACTCCAAGAAGCCCAGGGCTGGGATTTCCTATAAGAGGCGGGGAGTGGGATCCATACTTACCTGGACGGGGTCAATTCAGGGTTGGGCTCGACCCCGAGCCAGCTCGATAAGGGCTCGAGCTCATCAAGCTCGAGCCAGCTCGGCTAGGGTCGAACGAGCTCGAGCCCGAGTTCAATTGAGCTTATTGAGTCCGAGTTTGAGCCAGCGGTTGGCTCGGCTCGTTGGGTTCAATAGCCAGCCCTACGCATACGCATGCATTTTAAATGGATATTTATATAGATAACACATTGACTATCAATATACGCTTCGGAATTTATATACATGTTTTAACAACAGTTGTAAGTTTATTTGTAATCGTATGTAATACAATTGTTTTGATATACTTTGTATACTTATTTCATCTAGATATTCCTTACGAACTTTAATCTGCAAACATATATTATTGTATTTGCATCAAATTTGCTACCGTATAAATTATATATCTATAAATGTATCCACATACATTTGCGCAAACACATGCATATGCATGCATACTCACACTCACACATGCATATATGTAGGGCTTATCTAGAGGGTCTTATGTCCATTTGGATTTTAACGAGCACTCAATGACAATCGTGTGATTTTAATCATTGGGTTAAAAATAATTAGAAAATTAACAAACACGTTGGCACGTTCTGAGTTGTCGTAACCGCTCCCGCAAAACATTCGAAAGTTAATTTCCTTTTTTGAAACGTAATTAACATTCGATTAATTTCTGAAAAAGGTTTTGAGATTTCTGTCTCCTGCAGTTGGTGATCAACCAAAGAGAAGCCCTAATATCATTTTCGTTGGAATCAAATGAAGATAGATCTGTGTCGGCAATTTGTAAGTTTTAATATTTTTTAACCTTCAATCGATAAGTTTTTTCACATGACTTGTGATAGTAACTTAATAGTATCTGTAACAGTGATTTAATTATTTTTTAATGGTTATGAAAATGAAGATTTCAACTGCTTTAAATCGTATAGTATGTGTTTGTAAAAGAATAGATTAATTAGTAATCCACGGTCTTTCATATTTTGAAGGATGTTACCTTATACAAGTCGCTAGTTACATGTATATTAATCTTTTTAAGAAGTATAATTTGTTTCGTTGTGATTTTGTTAAAGTAACATTATAAAAAATAATTTTCTTCGCATGGAATTATTATTTATATGTTACATGTTACTTTATATTCGCATAATAAAACAAATAATATAATTATATGATACTTGTTAAGGTTTGATAGTTACCTGTATAATAATCTTTATTACTTGTACTATTTTTATTGTTAAAGCTAATTGAGTGTCAAAATAAAATTACATTTTTTTCGTATAGTATAACTAATAATATAATTCCATGATACTTGATATATGTTAATAGTTATTGTAAAGTAGTCTTTATTAGTTACTTGTATATAAACTTTAATTACTTACGAATCTGAACAAATCACTGATACTTCAAAAATTATTACTAAAGGTAATAGTGAAGTTACTTGTCTTATATGTTGTGTTCTTTTACCAAAGTTACTAATGCAACTTGATTGCATTACTAAAAAATGATATGTGTTACTTATCTATCTCATATTCTTGTTGATACAAAAATTTTAGCTTTGTTACTTATTATTATCAGTCACTGATACATGTTATAAGGTTACCGATGGCAAATGTAAAAATTACTTGTTATGTATAAAACATAGCAAATTACTATTGCAAGTTTCTGATGTTAACAAAAGTTTTCTTATGTATTACTGTCCATTCTCTAATTCTTACTTATACAAGTTACATGGTATTTGTTACTTACGTATCTTAAAAATTTACCGATAATTAGAAAATTGTTATTGAAGTCAACAATAAAGTTACAACGTTACTTATACAAGCATTTCAGTCGTTCCTACGTCTACTCAATATCATAGTTACTTATCTTAACAACATTATTACGATTGAAAATTGTTTAATAAATTAAACAAAAGTTACTTCACATTGTTGTTTCATAAGTTGTTTTTTGGGGTTTTCATTCTTAACAACTTTACCTACTAAGAACGTTGTTCGTTTCGCAGAAGGAACGGAAAGAAGGTTATTTTGGTTAGCATTAAAGGGCTCGGTTTTTGGATTAGCAAAGGGGATTTTAAAAGGATACTTGAACCAGTAAGAAGTCAACTAGCCATATTTCATTTTTTTTCCATTTGAATGAGTAGTCGTTGTTGATGAGGTTTTTATGACCATATAAAAGTTAAGATTTCATTAGCGATAGTCCTTTTTAATTTCATTTTCTTGGCATAGAATTATTGATGATATATTCCATGTTACTTTTGATTCCCATAATATAGCTAGTACTATAATTCGTTGTTACTGTCATGCATGTGGTCTTCTTATACCAAAGTTAACTATGCAACTTGCCAATGTTACAAAAAAATGTGATCTGTGTTACTTGTCTATCCCAGATTCTTACAGATACAATTATACTGCATTGCTTACTTGTGATTCTTATCAAATCACTGATATATGGTACAGAGTTACTGATGACAGCTATAACACTTACTTTTTATGTAAATTTTTGTATTATAACAAATTATTGAAGCCAGATTCCGATGTTAAAAAAATTTGTAATGTGTTACTAATCATACTTTCATTCTTAATTATACAAGTTACATCTATTGAATAAAATTTTTTTGAACTGACTTCGTAAGTAAATACTAAACCAGTATGAATTAAGTCTGATTCAAATTGATATGTATTTCTATATTATAATTTTAATTAGCTAATAAAATTTATCATCGATTGAAATTTCCAAATACTTTTTTGTGATAGTAAATCTTTTGCAGATGGATCGAAAAAAGGATTTGAAGTTTCATACAAAAGATGGAAGGAAGAACATGTGAAAAGATCAGCATTTGAATCTGCAAGTGGTACAATTGTTATAAGTTATATAATAATTTTATTCTAATTGAATTATGAATTAAGTAAATCTTTTGTTGCAGATACTAGCATTGAGCGTGATAGAGCAATTGAAGTTTCCAATGGTTAGTCATCATATCAACTTCTCATATAAAGTGTTTAATAATGTATTAGATGTTTATTTAATCTTGATAATGAATATATGATGGTGTCATATAGAAAATCCATCAAGTTTGAAAGCAAGTCTAAAGATTGATACAATGAATGCTAATGTCAACATCGAAACCATTCCATGTAGGTTAATATACCAATAAAATTTTATTTCTTAAATTAAATTTATATTGACTTACATAATTTTAATCGGACTTAATTTAAGCTTTTTCAGCACGATACGTTCAATGTCGTTGTTATATAAAACAATTCGTGACATATCTTGTTAACAATAAGTTGACTGAACGGTATAAAGAATTGGTAGATAAGTTTGCATTTTCAAGGATTGACTCAATTACAAAGCTTGATATAAATTATCAAGTTTTATACCTAATTGTTCAAAAATATAAAGGGAATTGTATTTTCAAATTTAGATAGAAAGAACTCACATTTTCGGATAATGAAATAGGTTTAATATTGGGTTTACCAACATCTGGATTTATAATCCACCTAAGTAGATTTTCGTTTGAATGCCACAGTTCTTTGGAGGAGTTAATTTTTCAATCAAGTATGTCACTGAATGGTCACAATATTTGTGATATGCTTGATTCATTACGTAGCCAAACTTATGATCATTTAGTGAGGATGTACATTACATGTCTAATTTCATTAATATTTTGTACATGTTTATTCCCGAAACCAATTCCCACCTCCCAAGAGTTCTATTGAATCACATAAACTCAATTAAAGGCACTCGTTTCTTCAATTGGTCTAATGTCATTGGGAATATAATAATGCATCGTATACAAGATATTGTTGAAAAAATGAAGCATGCAACATCGGATGAGAAATGCATTGTAAGATAACTAACGGGATGTGCCGCATGTTTATACGTAAGCTTATATTATTACGGTTAATGTTGATTGCTTTTTATAAAAAAATGACTGATACTTCAATTTAATTTAAATCACAAGCATGGGCACTCGAGCACCTTTTTCTAATGCATGCATTGAATGAGAACCTCTTGCCAAGAATAAGGAAATGGTCAACTTCATGCAAAGTATCAATTGAACAATTCTTCAGCTTGGATGGAGATCAGGTACATTGAATTATATTAAAATTTGCTTTTTTTCCTCTTAATCTTGCTTATACAAGTAATATTTCAAAAATTCACTATATTTTTTTCTTTGTTATTTGACATTCTGAGCAAATCACTAGTGGTACATGGTATATTGTTATTGATGGAAATCATAAAACTTACTTGTGTTGTAAATACAAAGTACTAAAGCAGTCTTCAGATGCTATCAAACGTTTTGTTATGTGATACTGGTTATTCTCTCATTCTTAAACAAGTTACATGATAATTGTTATTTAAGTATCTTAACACATTACTTATGCTATGAACATTGTTACTGAAGTCAACAATAAAATTAAAAATATAATTATATAATTCAACAATAACATTTGATGTGAATTACTCAATATTAAGATGTTACTAAAATATCAGTAACATACTGCAAACAGAATAAGAGGTTATTAAAAAAGAAGACTTCGTATTCGATTAAGAAATTAACAAAGAGATTTTCTCAAAATACTTTTCAAACAATTCACTATATATTTTCTTTGTTATTTGTCATTCTTAGCGAATCAGTGATACATGGTATAGTGTTACTGTTGACAATTATAAAACTTAGTTGTGATATAAAAATAAATTACTAAAGCATGCTTCCTATGTTACTAATATTAATGTTACATGTTACTAGTCATTCTCTCATTCTTACTTATATAAGTTACATGATATTTGTTACTTAAATTTTTTAATAACTTACTCGTGCTAAGAAAATTGTTACTAAATAGAACAATAAAATTACAAAAATACTTATAATCACTAATAACATTAGACGTGAATTTCTCAATATTAAGTATATAATAAATATCAGTAACATACTAGAGGTTAATAAGCTAGAAGACTTTGTCTTTGACGATGAATGTAAAAAAGAGTTCTTCTCAAAATACATTTCAATCAAGACACTATATATTACCTTTGTTAGCTTTCATTCTTAACAAATCACTGATGGTAAATTTCTGACTTGGAATCAATTAACATGGTATAGTGTTACTGATGGTAATTATAGAACTTATTTGTTATTTCTTATCAAATTACTAAATCAAGTCTCAGATGCTACCAAAAGTACTATTACGTGTTACTGATCATTCTATCATTCTTACTTATACAAGCTACATGCTATTTGGTACTTGCGTATCTTAACAACTTACTGATGCTAAGAAAATTATTGCAGAATTCAACATTAAAATTATCAGATAATTTCTTACTAATTAAAACATCGAAATATAATTCTTAGTCTTTTTTAGTAATATAGATTTTAATTGCAATATAATTTCAATTGCATCATTTAGATTATTGTTCACTTAGATTATGGAGAAAAAGAAATATTCAAGGTTGAAGCAAATGAGTTTATATTTGATTATGAAACCTTCGTCACCGATGGTTTCATTTCAAATACATATGCTTTGCATGTCATTTCACTGCATACAAGGAGCATTGAAGATGGCTCAACAACCTTCATTGTGAAGAGTGCTCATATACAGAAAATACCCGATTGTAATTGTGAAGTACACATGAAGAGAATAAGCGAGTTGGAGTCTATCATATCTCAGCTCTCACATTAGATGAATTCCAAAGAATGAAAGTTAAGTATGAGAGTTCATTAAAGGAGAATGAGAAGCTTAAGTTTGAAATAACAATTCTAAAGCAATGATTTGAAGAGTTCTTCGCGAAATCAATTGTTGTAAAGAAAAATGAGGAGAATGTAGATTTAGAGCTTCAAAATGAAGAAAAAAGCAAGCTCAATACAAAACATAAATCATCATCTTTTGAGCTCGGATTTGACGAAGATTTAGAAGAACATGGCAAAGATATAACAAATATACCTAAGAGGAGAAGAAGTAAAAAGTGCATCAATCCTAATAATCTATCAAAGAGAGTAAAATCGAGAATAGCACAAAAGAGAGATGGAAAAGCATCACACAGTCTAGTTAAGGATAAAGTAGTAACAAAAAGAAGAAAACTTATAAAAAAACACGACGAAGTGCTGCAAGTTAAAGATGAAAATCAATTCAAAAGTTGGAAGACAATCAAGATATAGCATTAGATGTATGAATTTTATATTTTTTTAAGCAATTGTGAATCATCAGTTATGATACATTATAATCAATTTTTATGTAGATTTTCAATGTAACACGCATTGATTATGCTGGATATGATATGATTTTCTGAAATTTAGAGAACAATAATTTATCAATTCTTAAAAAAACTGATCGTTAAGTAAGAATATTATATTTAAAAAATATTTTACAAAATTTATTGGCTTCGCTAAATATTCTATTTTATTTCAATAATAAAATAGCAATTTAATTTCAGTATGATAGTAACTTTCCACAGTGCAGGAGGTAATTTTTGCAGTGGAAGACACATTGAAAACCTTTTATATAATAAAATGGTGATTGATGTGAAATTGGACATGTACATGGATGTACTATACAAATCTTATCAAGTAAATGACGTATACTCTCCTTTCATCTTTGTGAATACGGCTCAAATGGTAAGAATACTTAATATTATATAATTGTTTCCTGCATTGCAGCACTTATTTCAGAAAACAGTAAATGATGCAAGTGTAGAAGATTACGAGATTTTGAACAATTTATTTTCATGCATAAAGACAATGTTCGAAAACGTGAAGAATGCTTTTTGTATAATCCATAAATCAAATCATTGATATTTTCTCGTGACTGACTTTGATGCAAAAAATTCATTGATTGGAACGAAAAAAATATTAGTTGGATGTTAAAAATGGGTAAAGATTTAATTTTATAAAGTTCATTAAATTGATATTTATCTAAATTTATTTGTAACAAATTTCATTCATTATTGTTGTAAGGTTGATAAAGGATTTGTTGTTGTTATTATTGTACTATTGTAAGGTTGATAAAGGCTTTGTTGTTGTTATTGTATTATTGTAAGGTTGATTGGATGACGGAATACTTCATGTTATTCACGGGAGAATAACTTGAGAAATGACCAATTGACATAGCAAAAGGCATCTCAAAGCAGCCAAGTGATTCCATCGATTGTGGAGGTTTTGTAATGAAGTATATGAAATTCATTTGCAAAGGAGCGGAGCCGGACTTTCAAATTGAGGATATACCGAGGTTCCGCGCTGAGATAGTTGCTATTCTACTAAGATGTTGAGAGAAGAAGAACTGAAGACAATAATTTCTTTTAGTCTTGTATTTAGAGCATTTTTTTTGAAATATATATTTTACATGATGTTTTCACATTTGAAAAATACCGAACATTTCATTGTATACATATATATTTTAATGAAGATGTTTCTTTTGTTTGATATTAGTTGTTCATTATTTGTGATTGTTGTATGTTTATGTTGATAATCACTGATACATGATATAGTGTTATTGAAAGAAAATATAACACTTACTTGTTATGTAATTTCAATTACTAAAGTTAGTATCCGATATTACCAAAAGTTTTGTTATGTGTTACTGATCATTCTTAGCAAATAACTGATACATGGTATAGTGTTACTGATGGCAATTATAAAACTTAGTTGTGATGTAAAAACAAATTACTAAAGCTGGCTTCCGATGTTACCAATAGTAATGTTACGTGTTACTGATCATTCTCTCATTTTTTACTTATACAAGTTACATGATACTTGATATTTAAGTTTTTTGACAACTTCCTGATGCTAAGAAAATTGTTACTGATGTCAACAATAAAGTTACAAAGATACTTATACAATTCAACAATAACATTAGACGTGAATTCATCAATATTAAGTATATAATAAATATCAGTAGCATACTACAAACAGAATAAGAGTTTGATAAAATAGAAGATTTTGACTTCCATGAAAAATATAGAAAAGAGTTCTTCTCGAAATACATTTCAAACAAGACACTTGATATTATCTTTTTGTTAGTTGTCATTCTTATCAAATCAATAATACATGGTATTGTGTTACTTATGGCAATTATAAAACTTAGTTGTGATATAAAAATAAAATACTAAAGAAGGCTTATGATGCTACCAATAGCAATGTTATGTGTTACTGGTCATTCTCTAATTCTTACTTATACAAGTTGCATGATACTTGTTACTTATAACTTACTGATGCTAAGAAAAATGTTAATGAATTCAACAATAAAATTACAAAGATACTTATACATTTCAACAATAACATTAAACGAGAATTCCTCAATATTAAGTACATAATAAATAACAATACCATACTACAAATAGAATAAGAAGTTAAATAAAATAAAAGACTTTGTCTTCGATGAAGAATGTAAAAAAGAGTTCTTCTCAAAAAACATTACAAACAAGACACATTATATTTTCTTTTTGTTAGTTGTCATTCTTATCAAATCACTAATATATGATATAGTGTTACTGATGGCAATTATAAAACTTAGTTGTGATGTTAAAAAATTACTAAAGTAGGCTTCCGATGTTACCAATAGTTATGTTACATGATACTATTCATTCTCTCAGTCTTACTTATACAAGTTACATAATACTTGTTACTTAAGTTTTTTAATAACTTACTGATGCTAAGAAAATTGTTACTGAAGACAGCAATAAAATTACAAAGATACTTATACAATTCAACAATAACATTAGACGTGAATTCCTCAATATTAAGTATATAATAAATATCAGTAACATACTACGAACATAGTAAGAGTTTGATAAAATAGAAGACTTTGACTTCGATGAAGAATATAAAAAAGAGTTCTTCTCGAAATACATTTCAAACAAGACACTATACATTACATTTGTTAGTTTTCATTCTTAGCAAATCACTGATACATGATATAGTGTTACTGATGATAGTTATAAAACTTACATTTGATGTAGTATCAAATTACTAAAGTAAGTTTCCGATCTTACCAAAAGTTTGTTATGTGGTACTGATTATTCTCTCATTCTTACTTATACAAGTTACATGTTATTTGATACTTACATTTCTTAACAATTTAGTGACGTTGAGAAAATTATTTTGAATTCAACAATAAAATTACAAAATTACTTATACAAGTCAACAACAACATTGGACGTGGATTTCTCAATATTAAGTATATAATAAATATCGTTAATATATTACAACAGAATAAGATGCTAATAAAATACAGAACTTCTTCTTCGATTAATAAGATAACAAAGAGTTCTTCTCTAAATATATTTCAAACAATTCACTATATTTAAAAAAATTATAAATATGAAAAAAAGAACAATCTTCTATAATATGTATTGGGGAGATCATAAATTGAGCTCATATCTTGTCTTTCGTTTGCGTAATCACCATCTCTCATTCCTCAGAATATCAATTGCAGATAAAAGATATCGATCTGTTGGTAAAGAGAAAAAATATAGAGGATGTTAGAATAGTTTTAAAAATAATAGAAATACAACGAGAATCATAACAACTATTGATTTACTTTTACCTTTAAAGATTATTAGCATATTTTGAAGAGCAATTTCTTGAATCGTGTCCAGCATTTACTTTATTATATACTAGTAGGTACCCGCGTGTTTTGCACGGAAAAGCAAGTATAAGAAGATAACATATAAGTATATTTCATTAAGAAATAAAGATATACACAAATTTAAAAAGTCGACCGTATAGTAAGAATCCTAGAATACACTTCGTGCTCGAGATAGTCAACTATTACCAAATATGGCACATGAAGTTACTAAAAAGAAGATAACTAATTGCTTTCGAACCATGAATGTTTAAACCAAAATATGGGATTTATTTTCTTACCAAATAAAGTTGGAAAGAATAAATGAATATTATCAAATCCTTACAGTGGTAATCCCGAGATAGGCACATAAAATAGGTTTGGAAAAATAATTAAGAAACATTCCTTACGCAAATAGCACAGAAAGTCATGTTGCCTTATTGTCGTTTTTCTTTACATCGATAGAAGTGTGTATATGCTTATAGAATAAAATATAGCATATCTAAACAACAGATCATATCCCTTGTATTAGTACCATTATCCTTCAACCGGTGTAAAACTAAAAGTACTAAAATGTAAAAATAAGTCAAGGTGTAGGCACACACAGATCTTTCGAAAATGAAGATGATTTTTTATAAATGTTGAATTATTTTGAATTATTAGCTAGAATTCACGGATCATGAGATGCCATCATATGATCTCCGTGTTTTTTTTCAAAAAAGAGAGGAAGAATTCAGGCCTAATGTGGGAAGAAACGAATTAACACATCGCAGTTAAATGGAACCTTATCCCTAGTCAATATGTGATTGTATAAATATTGTGACATTAGCGCAGCTTGGATATAATCATATCATTCTGCTATCAAATAGAAAATAAGATCTAACCTTTAAGGTGAAATCCAAGCCCAACAACAGTAGGAAGTATCTGAGATCATCAAACACACAGATCTCGGACACTGTCAAAAAATTAACCAAAGTATCTGAGGTCATAAAACGCACAGATCTGGGATGGGCAGCAGGGTAACAGTATCTGAGATCATCGTTACCTCTGGCACGTTAACCAAGCCACATCTAAGCAGCATGATCTTAACCTTTTATTCTGTAATTTTAATATATATATATATATATAACCAGGTTAAATATTCGAGAGAGGATACTCTGCTGCCATATTGTGCATGTTGTAACCGTTCGAGCCGCTCGATCTTGATCAAGCAGTTTACACGATCTTACACAGCACTATCCCACAAAAAGTGCAAGATTGTGTGAACCGCTCGATCAAAATCGAATGAGCGATTGCAGCATAATCTGCTGCACTACACACTACAACGATAGATATGCCTCCTAAATATACTAAACGATATTCCCATAGCAAGCATTAAACAATATGTATAGAATAATATCAGAATGTTTGTACCAAAATATATATCAAAAGGGGGCTGAACAAAGTGGGGAATAGTTCCTACTCCGCTTGGACCACACACCATTATATATGGATAGGTAGATAGATATAAGCATTTGTCCAACCAAAAAGAAGTGATTACATGGCGAAGGTTGAAAAACATATATTCACGCATCCAATCAAGTATTATATCAACAAAATAACCGAATCATTTCTTAAAAATAAGATGGCATGAAAGATCAAACCTTGAATCGTGTGTTTGCGGAGATCAGAGAGTGAATTCGTTGGAAACAGGAGCACAACAAAAAAATCAGTCTCTAAATATTCAAAACACCAACAAACAATATAGAATTTCAAAGAAGATAAACAAACATCTATATCGATATCTCCGTGACCTAATCGAGAATCTCCTCCCATGTATCTCGCATTATACCAAGCATAGACGGTACCATCTCAATCACAGAAACAAATATCTATACAATATTATTCAATACCACATCATTTGAAACCCAAAATAATGCAAAATAAAAGGAGACCGCTATTAAGTGGTGACTAACCTTTGAGTTTGTGCACATCTCCTGGGGAATCTTCCGGTTCACTTCGGCGAATAAGGTAGCTATCTTGCAACCACAAATTAGGTTGCCTTCATAGGCATTTCCGGGATTGCAGAACTTGACGAAGCCAAAACCTTGAGGTTCATTGCAAGTAACGTGATGAGAAGGGAACGATATCAAGATAGATAGAGTCAACAGGAAACCACGTATCTGGTGTAGTAGTTCTTGATGAAGTATATATCATTGACGTGATCGCAACTGTCGAAGAGGATCCGTAAGTTCTCGAGCCTGTGAGGAGGAACCTGACGGTAAAAAAAGGAAATTGAAGTGGCTTGACTGTAAAAGGAAAGAAAAGTTTGGTACCAAACGTCAAGGAAGATGTTGCGGAGGAGGGATGGCAGTAGCGACTGCGGGGGTCATCGTAGGGAGTGGGGCTGAGGGTTGATTTTCCCTTGTAGCGTTTTGCTTCCTATATATGTTAGAAACAATGCTTCCTCGATTTTTCCATTTCTCAACGTAAGGGTGGCATCATTAAACCTCATGGCGATGGCGATGTCGGGGGAGGTGGTTGAATAGTGGTGCTGAGAGGAGTCGAAGGGGACGAGAGTCTGGAGACATGTTGCTGAAGAAGGATCGGATAAGAGTGGAACGTATTCCAAGAGATTGGAGGAGATATATCCAAATCAAAAGAGCCATGCTTCTGCTATACTGATTTGACAATGATTTGATATGAGGAGACTCTAATAGATAAGCACATATTTTTAATATACATTGGAGGAGATACATCGTGCACATGAGGCAAACACAAATAACCGCTGGTCGGAGGACTACCTTCACATTATTGTTCCAAGCTGCACAAAAGCATATATTCATGGGAGAACATTATAATATAAATGAAAATAAGTAAATATCAACATTGCTAACATCAACCCGCGGGAACAGTACTGTGAACAGTACCTATCCCACGGGCTTTAACATATAGTAAGATTTTACATTTCTTCACTAATTGATTTCAATCAATTTGTGCTTCTCTTTGATCTTCCACTTTTTTCATAATGTTTGTGTCTTACTATGTTAGGATCTTTCACAACAATAACTGACTTATCAAAGTTTTCGTTGGCATCATGCAATCTGAAACATTAACAATCTTCCTTTTGCTCTTAATAGCTTTGACTGCTTCGGATACTTCTGTAAGTACCTTCTTAATATAATTCATATACTTCTTGTTTTCCATCAGCTTCACTGATGAGTTTCTTTGGCAATACTCGTAACTGACTATTGTCGTCTTTTATTATCCTCTTCATGTATAGTAGATAATAACCATTTAACTTGATATATTTCTTCCATATATTAAATAGAAGAGAAGAATCAACCTCTAATGCATCTGCATGTTTTAAAATACTAATGATGTGTCTACATGGGATACCCATTGATTCCATTTTTATACAATCACGAAAAAATTTGTTGTTATAGGCATGAAAAGTAACTCTATCAAAATTTTCAATCTTGCCAATATGATATATCATATATTCTATAAATGGTATAATATTCAATTCAATACCTTCCAAAAGCTCTACTTTAAAATGTAAAACAATGTTTTTTTTGAAAATGTTTAGAAAATTGTTTTTCAATACTCTGGGTAGCCAACTTCGTCTTTTTATTTTCAGTATAATTGTCCATATTATTTACGTGCTCTCTCATTCTTTTAACATTAGTTTGAAATTACTCATGAACTCGTATAAACTATTCAACTGATTAACATTGTTAGTCAAAAATGAATTCATGCTCTCACTCTGAGTTGTATTCATGTCCGCAAAAAAAACTTCTCAAGAAAATAAGAACCCACTTTCTCCTGATCAGATACATTATATTGATCCATTTTTTTATTAAATTACATTCCGATACTATTCTGCCCCACTTAGCTTCAAAATATTCTCCGTTTTTTGCAGATCATATAATCTTATTTAGGGGAGGAATTGCTATTTCAGCTTTTTAAGTTAAATCAATCATCTTCTTCATGTTAGTTGTAACGTGTCAACCACAATATCTATATTTTGTAGTAGGAAAAATTTTCCTTATAACAGCATTAATAAATGGGAACTGATCAGTAATTATTGACATGGGAGCTACCTTAACAGCCACCAAAAAATTGTGCAAAAGTCATATAAAGGAATCCTTTGACTCGTTCATTAAGAATGCATTGCAGAAAAATATCGTCTTCTTATAGTTGTTCACACCGCAAAAAGAAGATAAAATTAACTTGTACTTGTTCGTATCATATGTGGTATCAAATGTAACTGCATCACCGAATAATTTATAGTCTTTTAGAGAATAAGAATCTATCCACATGCAGTGAGTTAAAAATGAATCATCGTCATACTTGTACACATAAAAGAATTTGGTGTGATACTTTTACAATATTTAAGATGTTCCAAAAGTATAAACGCATCATGACCATCCGTTTTTTTCTTCAAATCTCTCTACAAATTATAAATATCTCTAACTATAAAACCAACATGTTCAAATGGTTCACCTTACTTGTCCAAAAACACTATTTGTTTTCCGATAGAAATGTTAACCTCTGACATAAAAGATAACAAATTCTTTATAGCCTTAGTTATTCTCATGTTAGGATCCTAGTATTTTTTTTCTTAGAGAAATAAGCTTATGGTTATGTTCCTCAACAAATGAAACGACATTTCACTGCTTTGATATTGGATTTAACTTCACCGACAACTTTGCTTTACAACCACATCGACTTATTCCACATCTTCTTCTCTCGTTATCTATTCCTTCACAATGTGCTTCTACATCAACGAATACCGAACTTGAAGATATTTTCCTTTTTGGGAAACTTAAACATAATATCCTTCTTCCAACAAATAAATTTTTTGAAAGAAATATTCCTAACTTTATTTTTCCTATCAAAGGAATACTTTTTGCTACTCTTTCTAATATTGAAGCTCATTTCAGTGGCATACTTCTCATAGAACATTTCACAGTCCTTGAGGGTTGCGAATGAAAGACCCTCTTGAAAATTAATAGCTGGATCTACATATGATATAGGAGAATCTTCATCAATTAATCTTTTAAAGCTTCCATATTCATCAAAATCTACAGAAATTGTAAACAAAAAATACTTATTCAAATATTCAAAAGGATTGGTAATTTTAAATATCATTTACGGTCGTTCATATTTCATTAACTAACGAACAAACTTCAGTAACTTACATATATCAGAAAAAAAAACTTACATATATCAGTGAAATTCGATGAAGATGTATTCACATTTGAAAAATACCCATCATTTCCTTGTATATATATTTTATAATGAAGATGTTTCTTTTGCTTTAGTTTAGTTGTTCATTATTTATGATTTTTTAATATCTCTATTGATAATCACTGATACATGGTATAGTGTTACTGATTACAAATATAATACTTGTTATGTAATATCAATTACTAAAGCAAGACTGCGATATTACCAATAGTTTTATTATGTGTTACTTGTCATTCTTAGCAAATCACTGGTACATGGTATAGTACTACTGATGGCAATTATAAAACTTACTTGTGATGTAATAACATATTACTAAATCATGTTTCCGTGTTACCAATAGTTTGTTATATGTTACGAGTCATTCTCTCTTTCTTACTTATACAAGTTACAAAATCAACTATATTAAATATTTCAGTAACCAACAAAAATATATCAATGACCAACAAACATATATTAGCAACTCACTGATGCATCAAATAAAGTTACTAATAACAATTATAAAATTTATTTGTTATGTATTTTTATTAATGCAATTTACTAAAGCCAGTTTCCGATGTTACCAAAAGTTTTGTTTTGTCTTAATAGTCATTCTATCATTCTTACTTATACAGTTAACATGGAAAAGTATTTTCTTATGTTTTCTAATTAACTTACACCATGAAAAGTGAATCAATGAAAAAAGATTCATAAGAAATATAATAGATACCTGATCTTTCGGAATTATTGTTCTCATCAACCAAATCAAAATGAATGTCTTCAATATTGACTTCTTCATATATATTATTTTCACGTTCTAAACCTTTATGGAAGTCGTTTTTCATCATTGCTTATGAGATAAGCTGATCAAAATCCACTCGCGAATAATCCATGCACGAAACCTAATGACAAAATATTAGCAACGAAATTAAAAGATAAACATAAAATATTAATCTAATACAATACCTTTAATTTGAAAAAGGGTACTGCCTAAAGAATCAAAAACAAAATTATCGGTGTGAAGGATCGATCGCTTCGCTCCTACAAAATGACATATTGTTCAATTCTCAATGCAATAGAATACGTTACCAAAACAAGTCTATTACTATTTATGGAATATCATCAAATTTCAAAATTAAAATAATTCTCAATATTATTATCGATCCTAAAATCATGTTATTGAAACTTAGAATCTAACATGTGATATGATGGGTTCATGTCATCACCAATGGGCATAAGGCTCATTGAATAAAAATCCTATATATATAGGGAGCTCTTCTAATAGGACGCAATCCTTCCTGAATTCAGGAAGGTCACTCTCTTTTTGAATAAAATACAAGCACTTTACTAGATATGAATACCGTTTGTCTAATAATTGTACATTATAGATACAAACCTGTATACAAAATTGCATATTATAATACAAATATTAAAATTATATTTATAATACAAATTGTATAGAATTCTATTAAAATCATCATATTTTTTTACGAAAAGGGTCAGCTTTCCTAAACTCATGAAGGATTGCATCCTATTTGAAGGAAATCTTATATATATTTGCATACATATACATATACATACGGAGGGTTGATCGTATGAGAGATAAAAATTGTGAATATGAAAGCAATGAGTCTGGATCATTAGATTCTGCTCATCACACACTAGTTGATTGGAGGAGGAGAGAAATGAGCAAAATCTAATGGTACATACTCATTGCTCCCATGCTCTCACAGTTTTTTCGCTCTCTCAAGATCAACCCTCTATACATACATGTGTGTGTGTGTGCGTGCGTGCGTGCGTGCGTGTGCGTGCGTGTGTGCGTGTGTGCGTGTGTGTGTGGAGAGAGAGAGAGAGAGAGAGGAAAATGGGGTTGCCCTCTAGGGGGAGCTAACTTAGCTCCCCCGCCCAATTTTCTTCAAATTTTTTATTTTTTTTGAAATTTTTTTCCGTGAATATTCATCACTATATCCCTATATTATGTCATAAAAATTTCGTGTGAAACAGAGACTCCTACGGCCTCCATCCAGACAGTCATTTTTTTAACGGTAACAGGATTTTTTAAATCGACCCCGTTTGGATGGAGGTCGTAGGAGTCTCTGTTTCACATGAAATTTGAATGACATAATATAGGGATTTAATAATGAATTTACACGGTTTTAGATTTCAAAAAAATAAAAAAAAATTGTGAAAAAGGGGCGGGGGGAGCTAAGTTAGCTCCCCCTAGGGGGCATACACATTTTACCCATATATATATGCATATACATATACACACACATGGATACACATATAGTGTGAGGAAAATAAGTATGCTCGTTGGGAGCAGACACCTTACATTCTTTCACCCTTTTTTCTCTTTTATTTTTTAAAATGAAATTTAACGAGATTTAAATCATTGTGTATCGTATAATGTCATTCCAAATTCAACTTAATTAGAGAGTTCTAACATATCTATCAAGAATACTAAATTTTAACAGTCTTAAAATTGCTGAGATTTACCTCTTTTAGATGTACACATTAGAAAATGTCTGTTTTGGGTGAAATTTAGAATTTATATTCCACTTATTATTCTAATTGAATCGTCTCAAGGTTTCAATTAAAAAAATAAAAGATAAAAAGAGAGAGAGATGAGAACATATGATTGTTATGAAACAAATATGTATTTTAAGCTAGTATGAATGATATTGCATCGCCTCTAATCATGCATAAGCAGCATACCAAATA